>CM041051.1:2267162-2545157 GCA_023078785.2 Hyles euphorbiae | reverse complement strand
ATAGCTTTTAACACAAAGAAACAAACAAAACGGAAAAAATAGGAAAATAGCTCGTGTTGCTGAGCTAGTTTAATGCTATGGTTTCTTTCTCTGTTTCTTCTTCACAGCTACAACACGTTCAGAAGCGGTGGTAGTTGCAATTAATAATTTAAAAAAAAAATGAAATAATCTATTTGAATGAGGACAATTTTGATTTGATTAGATTTCGAGTAGAACTTGGCATAATTGCATCGCCATCGTGAATACTCTAGACGGATGAAAAATATTTTGATTTGATTTCGGGTAAATTTTGGCATAACTGCATCGCCTTACATAGCATCTACAATACATATCCGTGTCGTGAATACTCTGGATATCACTGAAGTTACCATCAATAGCATCGTCACTTTCCCATCTTCATCCAAATACCTTGTACAAGATGTACAAATGGTAGTGGACGGTAGTCGCGGCTGTCACGAGCCATTAGAGCGTGAATCAGACCGATGCGGCCCCGTTGCGTCACTCGCCTTGAGACGATGGGTGCCGCTCACCGAGCTTTCCGCAAATGCCATGCTTTATTTGTAAATATTATAGGTACCGAGTGGTTTGTGGTGAAGAGGCAGTTAATTTAAGTAATAGGTATCCAGTAGCTGTGGATATGTATGTAAGTCATACCACAATCCTCTTTAGTGGTAGATTTACCAATGATTCAAACAAGTAGAGTAGCTTAAATAAATAAAATATTAATTTTCAGACAAGGTTGTACGATAACCATTTTACACCAAGTATGGATTATTACATATTTAATTTGACGTAAGATAGTACATTATCAATTTTAAAACAAAAAGTATTTATTAAAAGTAAAATAACATAACAACAAATAGAATAAAATTAGGCTCTTACCATCTAGAGTAAGAGTAAACTTGTGTTTTAAATGTTTACGCTCTTACAACTTGTTTCAGGGGGAGTTTATCTTTTATGTGAATTATCAAATGAAGTTCAACCTGTTTGTGACTTATCGACGATTCTAATGGCTAGTAACTAAATCCTATTGCATGAGATTCGCCGGCAAATCAAACGTTTAGAGTGGCATAAACTGGAATTTACCAATGAACCTACCAAAGCGTAGCTATAAGTTCAAATCATGGCACTTATTATTGGGCTTGACTTACGTTCACCATTTTCAATTTTGGAACAAGCACTTATCTAGTGGACAATATTTTCTATTTTATTAAAGTGTGTTCGTGCCTTAACGAAAAATTTGAACAATGTTGTATACCAATAAAATTGCTTATATATTTTGGCATATTTCGTAACACTATACACTATTAATAATATATTTTTTTAATGCATTTATGCCCAAATACTGGAAAGCCAATTAACTTTTAACTCCTGTTAACTAGCTCTAATGACCTGTTAAATTGATTCCAGTTAAATATAACTTCGATTAAACCACTTAAGAATTAAATATTTAATGGGGCATTATTCATCCGATTCGTATTCTCGAAAGCAACTTAAGAGTTTGACAGCTGTCAAACAGTCAAATTTTTAAGAATTTCTAGTTTTAAGCAGCCGTCGTCTTAAGGCCGCCTGCGACCACTCTTAACTATTAAATTCTACATAAAATTTACTAAAATGACTCTCGCGTCGGTTTCATCGCTGTCTGATGACGATATAGCTTCATCAAGGCGAGTCAATCAAGAAAAAAATCAATGCTTTTGACAAATACAAAGAAGAAAACATTCAAACAAAGTGAGGTTCCGCCTGAAGAAAGAAACTGTTCTGCATCTGTGTTCCTTGCTTGCTGGAGACAAAATAGAACCCACTACAAATAGAAGTCGATTGATAAAAACTTGCGACCAACTGTTACTTGCTTTATGATATTCTACGACAGGCAGTTACCAGAAGATTATTGGAGATGTATTTCATGTGGAACAGCCGACTGTACAACACAAAGTTGCAGCAGAGTTAGTTAAACTACAAAATCGTGGCATGAAAATTCCCAACTAACAACAACAATGCTATATTGCGAATAATTTCTATGAGATCGCAGGAGTGATTGAAGTTATAAATTTCATACATATAAGGATCAAATCTCCAGGTAATTTCTACTTATAATAATGTATACATAACTATTAAGCTTTTACATGTACACAAATATATGTTTTCTTATCCTATTTTAACTAAATGTGCTTCTAAAATGCCTAGCGTATTTTATATTGTGTAGTAATCATTTAGAGTATCCCTTTTTACTGTACATAATATTATATTATTAATCATAGAATAGAATAATATATTATGCACAGTATAAAGGCACACTCTAAATGATTTCTACACAATAATTTATATATATATGCTTGTTGGAATCAAAACATTTAGCAGGTAATTGGCTCTTCCCCAGCCCACTGTACCCCATATAACCAAGCTCTCTAAATAGTTGTAGGGCTAAATATATAATATAATATAATTAATCATACAATGATTTGTCCTGATTGTAGCTATTCAGTATATACTGGAACAATGTTCAACTACAATAGTAGTTTCCTATAAAGAATTCAATTTTATGAATATATTTTTTCAATTTACATAAAATTATTTGTAGTTTGAAATAAGAATATTTGCTAGAGCTCTAATTTTTATTATCTTGTTTTTAGGAGGACCACAAGCAGAAACATTTAGAAACAGAAAAGGCCATTTCTCTATAAATGTGCAAGCAGTCTGCGACCCTAACTTGAGGATAAGAAACATTATAGGCCGATGGCCAGGCGCGGTGCATGATAGTAAAAATTTCAATGATTCTCCTTTATGTGCATTTCTGGAAAGGGGAGACTGAAGAAGCTTACAATCAAGACCATACTAAAACAAGAAACCCAGTGGAGAGGGTCTTTGGTTTTACAACAAAGATCTTCTTGTCTGCAAGTTGGGCTATAAGTTTTTGAAAATTAGCTTACTATTATAGAGGCATGTGCTGTGTTACATAATATAGCATGTTCCCAGAATGATCATATATTGGAGATTGATCTTTTTGAATCATTTCCACCAGCTCCACATAGTATAACCAATGAAAATGTTGCAACAAGGAATAATATAATAAAATACATATTTTAAACCGTACAGTGCATTTTATTGAATTACCATGGAATGAATACAAATAAAAATGAGTTATGTTTTATTGTAGTATATTTATTTTAATAACATCATTAGTACATATTATATTTTTTTAATTATCTACATTTCTTTAGATCTGTCTTACATTTATATCTATATTCCTTTATAAACACAAAATAATAACAATTATTTTAACATTAATTTAAAACTAAATTAATAAATGTACTATTAAAAATGTACAATAGAAATATAATATGACATTTTTTAACAATGAAAATAGGTGAAATAAACAATTTATTTTATGTATTACATATTAATTAAAATTCATAACATTCTTCAACTTTGATTTAAAACACTGTTTTCTGATGCAAATATTTCTTCCTTCACACAATTTGTCTCATTCTTTTTTGTATATTTTTATATTACATACTCATTTCAAAAGGGTGTGTATTGTCCAAATGATTTGTTGTATGCATGATTTCTACAGCGTTACCTGCAAAAGTGTTTAAGTTAAAGTATGTCATAATTTTATATATCTCTTTTTATTTTTCATATATATTTGTTGAGCTTACTTATTTAGTCTATAGCTGATATACATGGCACTATATATATGAGCCATATTTCTTGGACGGTCTTATTATATAGGTACACATTGAATATTTATGTACTCCACTCCAGCTCCTGAAACAAAGGATTATTTATAGTTATACACATTGTACCATACTTTATTTTCCATATTTATTACATAATACTACTATATGAGGAGGAGATAATATATAGGAGGCATAATATGAGAGAAGCCTATAGGTACCCAGCAGTGGGATCCTACAGGCTGTAGATGATGATGATGATTTAAAATGTGTGAATAATCGATTCATATTATATATTAAATAGTTAATTATCGTATAAATTCGTTAAAACTTAGAGGAATACGTGTATACTTACCTGTTTATAATATCCAGCACAGCTTCTTTCTCATATCGTATTTATTTACATAGTCTTCTCCATTTGGTACTTAGGTGGTTCTGCAGCCGTTGTTTGGTATTTTATATACCTATTTATTGAAAAGATATTCCAAAAACTAACTTTCAAACCGAGTGCAATTACAACATGACAATAAATAAAATAAACAAACATCATAATATTTTTAATAAACTCGCTTCGGATATAGGGATTAGGGACATAAGTTTTTTCACCCACATGATTTTATTAACAGATTTTTAAAATAATAACATGGCAATATATAATATAGCTTTAAACATAATAGTAACAAAAGTAAAAACGTTACAATGATTCCTCATATTAAATATAAAGGGTTAAATTTCCAATTTTGAGAAATCATGTATGAAGAATATTGCGTCAAATGGAACGTTTATATTTATACAATAAAAATTGTAACTGAAAACAAACTTTTCGTTAATCTGTGGAAATTTAGCTGGATGTTTGCTGAGTAGACCGATTTATGAGCTAAATGGGTATCCAGTATTTCGTTTCGAAATTTAACGAAACCTCAAAATAACGTCATATCAAATGAGTCCGGTGGCTGAGTAGCAATCCAGTATTTGGGGGTTAGGCAATCAGTTTTCTGGAAAGACATAATTGAACGCACGGTTAACCATAAATACACGTTTAAATCCCGAATTAACTTAAGCTCTCAGCTACCGTCTCAAAATAACATTTCCCAAAACAACAAGCTAACCACTTGAGCAGCTATTTCTAACAAGCGATCGCCAAAAAGACCGCGAACGTCCATCCCAAGAATTAACAGCCAAACGAGCTCTAAAATTAACGTCCCCTTGAATAAAACTGTTCAAACAAAGGATGCGCGACTATTTTAATGCCAAGTGAGCTTCAAGTTAACTAAATACAAGAAGGCGTGATTTATAGGGATTTATTGCTTACTTATTGATACATTTCACGTAGTAAACTCCAGCAATTATAGCTCTTAGATCTCTGGCTTAAGGTCAGGCCCGGATCTAGGGGGGGGCAAGTCGGGGTGCGTGCCCCGGGCGGCACGATCAGGGGGCGGCATATTGAATCTTCGGAGACAACTACAAAACTCATCAATAACGTAACACCACTTACACTTTTTTTTCGCCGTGCGCGAATTAGTGATTATGCGATAGAGGCGCGTGAAAAAGAGATGAAAACTTAATACTTGAAATGTATAATAATTTATCCATCTCAACAATTACGTTTAGTTTCTAATATCCAATTTGTGTTTAGTAGTTAGTTTTAGTTGATTAACCATCGAACGTCTTTTATGTGGTACAGGCAGTGGCGAATTTACTAGTAAGCTGAGTAGGCTGGAGCCTAGGGCGGCAAATTTAAAGGGGCGGCAAATCTGGGCCATTTTTTTGTTTTGATTTACTGAAATAAAAAGGCAATATTTTACACACTGAAAAAATGGGGTTTGAAAATTAAGAATAGTTAAAATATTTCAGTAATATGTTCCCACGTTTCCACGTTGACAATTTAATAATAAACACTTTATTAAATATCTATACTTGGATCTTCTTCTTCTTCTTCTACCTGACGTTATCCCGGTCGGTGCCAGGGTCCGCCTTCCGGCAAATTCTCCTCCATTTCGCCCGATCTTCGGCATCCTCAATAGTAAGGCCATTGACCCTCATATCTTCCTTGATGACATCGAGCCAGCGTTTCTTTGGTCTACCCCGCGGTTGAGGTCCGGGAATTGAGGCTCAGGCACACATTACCGACGCACTCCTGCGGTTTCCTTAGGACGTGACCATACCATCTCAAGCGGGATTCCTGGAGTTTATCAGCCACATCGCGGACATCAAGACTGCCACGGATGTGCTCGTTACGGATTTTGTCCAAACGCGTAACGTTCCACATCCACCACAGCATCTTCATCTCCGCGACGTGGACCTCCTGGACGTGCCGCTTGAGGGCAGGCCACGTCTCAGACCCATACAGGAGCACCGGCCGCACGATGCTTTTATAGGTGAGACCCTTGAGCCTCATCGGCATCCTGCGCTCGCAGAGTATGCCCGAGATCTCCCTCCACTTAGCCCAAGCAGCGCTTATACGGGCTTTGACGTCAAGGGCGATGTCACCGGACTCATGCAATACGGACCCAAGGTACTTGAACTTGTCCGTCTTCACGGCCAGTTCGTTCCCCATCACGATGCTTTGGGGGTCCGTACTCCCGCAAGCCATGTACTCTTCTTCGCCACATTTAACTTCAGACCACCGCTCTCAAGCGTTCCTTCCACCGGTTGACCTTGCGCTCCAAAAGTCGTCGGTCCTCCTCCACCAGTGCAATGTCATCGGCATACATCCAACAACCAGGGCGCAGGGTCCTGGATGTGAGACGTAATGGCATCGAGCACAACACTGAAGAGGAATGGACTCAGCGCCGAGCCTTGGTGCACACCGACATCAATCGGGAAAGGATTCGTATCGCCAACGGCGGTCCGAACGAAGGACTCGGATCGGAGGTACATGTCTCTGATAATGTCCACATAGGCTTCCGGTATCCCTTTCATCCTCATCGCCCACCAGATTGACTGTCGCGGCACACAGTTGAAGGCCTTCAGCAGGTCCAAGAAAGCCATGTGCAGTGGCGTCTTCGCTCTGTATGCCTCGTCAAGCATCCTGAGTGCAAATATCGGGTCGGTAGTACCACTGCCAGGACGGAAGCCGTATTGACACTCAGAGATAGTACACTCTTGGCGGAGCCTGGACTCGATGACGCGTTCGAAAAGCTTCATGGTATGACTCATGACCTTAATGCCACGATAATTACCGGATTCCTGAACACAGCTTTTACCCTTGTACACGGGAGTTATCACACTCAACCGCCATGAGTCAGGCATGTTTTTGGTATTTAGGATGCTGTTAAATAACGCAGCAAGAAGCTCCACACCGTGAAGCCCCAACGACTTCCACGCCTCTATCGGAATATAGTCAGGCCCTACCGCTTTCCGGTTCTTCATGCGACGAGGACTATAGAGAACTTCTTCAGGTGCAACAGGTGCAACAAGACCTTGTTTCGGGGGCAATTCGGGGTAGGACACTCCCAAGTAAATATCTATACTGGGATATTATAAAATATTCCAATAGTGATACTTTATAAAAAAATCTTGCTTAAATGTGAAAAAACAGCTATTAACATTGATTATAGTATTTAGACTTCCTTGCTAAAAATATAGTTTTTTATTCAAATTGGTTATTTATTGTTTACACGCACCCCGTGGTCAAGGGGTGGCAAAATTCCTTCACGGTTTCCTTTGCCTGGCGTAAGAGGCGATTAATAGGGGTCATTGGGGTCGCTGGCACACTTTAAGATGTTCGGCAGAACTCGTGGCTTCATAGCGGACGCCCACGGTTAGGGCGTCCGTTGCAGAGAAAATCTACGCCTACCTAAGTTGTGAGGAGCCATATTAGGAAGTGCGTCGGGTGGCACGGCGAGTCAACTAGGTGTTACTCGCTCATCCGCATCGCCTATTGTCCGTAATACATCCAACCTGGCTGCAAAATCTATGCGGTACGGACAATAATTGTCCCCGTGCGTCAGATTGGAAGGCTGGAGACCTCGACATGCACCTTATGATCTCCCCGTAGATATCGATTAAAAAAAAGGTATTGTATTCACTCCGTTTTTAGGAAATTGAGTTTGAATCAGACCTGGAAGTTTTGAAGCCTGACAAGGCTATCCTTATAATATCCGTCATAATATCTGTGCCGCTGTACGTATGTATAATGTATATAAATGTATGTGTATGATGTCCTACCACGAGGTCTATTTCAGTCTACTCTGCCCTATTAACCATAAGACGTTCTATGGAGTCGTTAATTCGTCGTGAGAAATTACCGAATATTCGAAGTATATGGGGCCGTACTATTTCGGAAAGACGCTACTTGATGCCGAGTTCTTGAAACGTTTGTGTGGAATTCGGACCTGATATTCCAAGCATTCCAACACCTCATCTCTAGGGAATCTACATTTTTCTTCTCCCGTAACGTCCATGTTTCAGCGGCATACAGAAATACGAGAAAGTGCTCGGACAAGCCTGATCTTTAGTAGCTTTTGTAGTAGTACGATTCCTCCATGTTTTCCTGAGTTTCCCCATTGCCCCTCTAGCCATCGCCATACATCGTTTGATCTCAATGATACAACCACCATTGTTATTTTTAAACAGCCCAGGATAAATGTACAACTGAACCAGTCTTGGAGGAGCCCAGCGACAGTTTGTGATGTGTATTGAAATCCCCCAAGACCATTTCAGCCGACGGGAACTGCGTCCGCCCGTCATTAGCCACATGGCTGAGATACCTAACCAGCCGCGTCGTCTCATCTTCCCCGTTGTGAGACCTGTAAAGGCACACGTCGATGCGGCTCAGGCAACCAAGATTCACGTGCAAACACAAAGCGGAGAAGGACCCTCCATGCAGCTTAAACGGTGACAGTAGATGTCCAACCGAATATACATACAAGCATACCCCGACTTTAGGCTTGAAGCTTTCTTCAAGCGAATAACCGGGGTACAGCAAGTAGGAATATTCGGCCGGACAATGAATCCGCGTCTCCATCAAGAAGAGCAAAGCAGACTAGGCCGTCTCGAAATGGTGGTGGACGGCATTAAGGTCGTTTGGAGTTCGCGGATGTTGGTGAACTCCATAGTAAACGCGATGGTGGCACCGCTAAAAGACCTGCTTTGTTGAATTGCGCTGTCATGAAGTTGAAAGGATAGGTTTGATGAAGAGGCATCCAGAAGCCAAAGTCCGGGCATTTAGTAGGCCGAATGGGCACCGGCATGAAAGGGTCGGCATGTCGCTAAATGTCGGCCACATCCGGTCACCAACTGGCTCGACGTACCCGCCCAAGATTATGTGCGACATGGTGAGGCAGCCCCTCGTGGTGGTTAGCCACGATTGGGCTCTTGTACTGTACTGTCTCTTTGGCCGGCGGGTCAACACTCCTCCCTTTGAGAGCGATCAAAAATACGTACAAAATCACTATCAGATCACTATTACGGCCTTTACGCCCCGTGGACGATGATCGCTACGCAGACGGACACTTAAGTCCTACCACCAAGAACTGTGTCACTCATTTGGCACTACCCAGGGGTTACGTGTAGGAAAACTAGAGTCAAAGCTTACAGACGTGTGTGACGTTAACCCTCAAAAGTGACGCTAATATAAAGCGTGTAAAAATGCTTAACATGGTGGTAAAAAAAAAAGACGTTCTTTCCCGATGTCCTGTGTTGAGTGGGCGTCTGGTTGCTAAAAATGATGATGATGATTAAGATAAAAATATAGGCAAGGGGGGGCGGCATTTTTCAGTTTTTGCCCCGCCTCGAAAAAAACCTAGATCCGGCGCTGCTTAAGGTACAAGATTGGCAAACTGAAGGTAAATAAATTTTGTATTCAAAGTCTGACGTCAATCGGCGCCAACAGATGGCGTTAGTAGGATGCGCATGCGTCACTTGATCGATGCCTCGTTTTGTTGACCTTTTTAAACGCTATTTATATGGTAAACGTTTTAGAAGTTTAACGCTCGAATACTGGAACGCCATTCAAATAATAAGTTGCTCTTAACAGCGCACGGCTGTGGCACGGCCCACTTAGCCAGTACATTTAAGCGGGATTAACGAAGTTAACCGCAACTTATATTTAAGTTGCGTTCCAGTATTCGGGTGTAATAATTTTATTTTAAGCTTTTCATGTGTATATATTGGCTGGTAATATTATATAATATTTTGTAGTTAGTACCTATTGTAACTCTTTATATTTTGGTGCATCGATTAATTATTAATTATCATAATTTACATTAATTTCTCCTAAATTTTACACAACAACTTCATGATTCAGCTGTTTTGATGTCTGTCCATAGATATTACTTTTCTTTTAAATTACACATTGACATCCATGCAAATCTTTCTAGTTTCCTGTCACTTGGTTTTCTCACATACTGCGATCTTTCAACAGTCAAAGTGCAATTAAAAAAAGTACGTTTTACCCGCATCATCCACAGCGGATGTAATGAAATTGATATTACAAGTTGCGGACAGGTACTAGTTGTGAGAAAGGTAACCGCTTGCACAACTCTCAACCTTGGTACAATCTATAAGACAAACACGGCGTCTTTGACATGTGCCTGCAGGTGACGTGTGGACATGGAGGTCGGGGTAATAGGGATTTTTGTGTATATTCACGCCTTTATCGCTTAAGGGATAGGCAGAGATGTCGCAAAAGGCTCCGTGATTTCTCTTAGTTAAAATTCGTTCGAAGATGTGTGAACAAACGAGCTTATTGCCATTCCGGATGGAAACACGGACTGGGAATTCCTGGATAATTTATACATGAATTCTTCTACAGAAAAAAACACCCAAAATTGTGTTTTACCTGGGGATTGAATCCAGAAAATCAAAACCTTACAACCTACTCACGCTGCCACCAAAAAACAGTGATTTTGTCATTTTTAGGCAATAATCTCCCACACCTTGTACCACAGCATCCGATGGAATATTATCACGTTCGATTATGAGTACAATACATTTCCACTTTTTGGCAAATACGTGACTTGGCGGAATGTTGCGCCTTTTGTTATGGAACGTATCTTCAATATATTAGACTTTCTTTCTTTTGAATTGAAATTATATGTACACATTATGGGTAAAAGAACCTTATGTAATGGAATAGAATATGCTGCATATTTCTAGTGATATTAGTAAGTACGTATATAAAATGATCATTGATCTAGTATAATTTTTGATAAGGGCCATAAGTAAATATACTCCCAATATTTCAGTGTGATTTGGAACTTCTGTGTCACAACTAATTAGTTATGAGTCGATTTTTTTATACTCACTTTAAATCGTTATCATGATTATTACTATAAGACAATAATTACTTTGTAATGAAGTTATAAGTACTTTCAAAAGCTCCGCTAATTTTACGAGTATCTTATCATAATGACTTCCGTTCAATAGCTTGTCTGTATTTGTCTAAAATTCTCCGAAATCCTATAAATTAGATAAGGTTAATAAATAGGCCAAAAGGAATACAAAATAACGGCAGATATCCTCATTTAATTGAGATGAATCAACGTCAAACCGTATTTGTGAAACCAACAATTCCTTTTACCTGTTCATCTAAAGGTTGCCAGGAAGAAATCGCTCAATGCTATATGGTCAGCTATTGTGCCACTTTAATTTTTATCTATTTCACTCCTAACTTGATTATTGATATATACAATAAAGTGTAAATATATATCAATTTATAGTGACAGCATGGATAAAGACCGAATATGTTTAGTCAAAGTGCGTGGTGGCCTGTTGGTAAACGGACTAGACGCGGCTGCCCACATGTTCACGGTGATCGAGGGTTCGAATCCCAGGGCACACCTCTGACTTTTCGGAGTCATGTGTGTATTGATAATCAATCACCATGCACTAAAACGGTGAAGGAAAACATCGTGAGGAAACCTGCATACCATAGCGATTTATAAGAATTTCTATGGTATGTAAGTCCTCCAACCCGCATTAGGCCAGCGTGGTGGACTATATGGCCTAACCACTCTCAATCGTATTCTCAATTGTAGAGTAGGACCGTGCCCTGCAGTGGGACGTATATGGGCTGATACAGATGTTTAGTCAAGGTTCACATATCCGGTCCGCTTTATTTATTTCGGAAACAAACTTTCAGTCAACTTAATTATCATTTGCTTAAAATTAAAATGAGGAAACTCGTACACTTGAGAGGTTTCAATAGGATTTCAGAAGCTATGTGAAAAATACAAATAGCATCAGGCATCGTGGCAACGTAAAAGATTTACCTACTCCCGAAAAGGTTATGGGCAGTCGCAGTCGATTGTAAAATTAAAACTGTCTCAAACAAAAACGTTTTAAAGTTGTGCAAAGCCGATCTCATTAATGTGGTATAACAGGCAGAAAAGAAGTTATTCTAATTAACAATATTTACAATATTAAAACTAAAGATATTCCGCTAACTTGCACAGGGCCAACGTGGTGGACTATATGGCTTAACCACTCTCAATCGGACTCTCGATTATAGTGGAGGCCCGTGCACTGCAAAGGAAACCCAAAAGTCACATACATAGTCCTGACCCCACACAAAGATCGAGTCTTGTGTCGCGGGTATCAGGAACTTCGAGAGACTTTTCGGTCTCACAAACGCCCAGACCCAAAAGAAACATTTATGGGCCGCACATATGTACATTTCTCTCGGTGTGGGGATCGAACTCGCGGCCTCTCGTTTCCACATGCGACGTCTAACCGCCTGTGCTACGAAGGCTGTCATCATGAGCGTAGTAAGCCATGGGCTCAGGGTGGGGCAGCAGTCTAAAATAATATATAATCAGAAAACTGTATCCACGTTTTACCCCGGTTATTTTTTTTTATACAAGAAGGTTACACCCTATATCTGTATTTAAACACTTATTGCTCACCTGCCTAGTAGTTTACCTAGATAATTTATTTTTTTAGGTTTAGTTAAGTACCTTACAGATCAAAGCCAGGGTGGGGCAAGTGCCCCACTCTGCCCCACCGTGGCTACGCCCATGGCTGTCATGGACTGATACTACTGTATACAGAAAACTAAAGAGACATGTTGAATCCATGACCCCATTAAAGGAAATGTATTGTTACGCATTTCACTTGTTTCCTGCCCAACAAACCGTAACACCGTTTTATACTCCCTAAAATGATAACAAAACCTCGCTTTTGTTATAAAATCAACGACCTAATTTGAACAAAAGACATCTATCTCATTTGTTATGTGATAAATTCTCTATTTTGTGAAGTTGTAACCGATTATGGCTATGAAGACCGGTTTGCGCAAAGCTAGTCTTTAAAAATCGACGGGAAGTAATAGTTTTACTTGTTCAATCGCGATTCATCCGGGCAAATAATAGGCGAGACGACAGTATCAAAATATCAAATATTTTATGATGTTAGGGGGTAAAACATATTAGAAGGGTTTAAAACAATGTTTTAGTTTTAATCCAGAATTGAAGATTAACAAGATTTTCAATAAAATAAAAGTACAAAATATAGCAATCGGCCATTTTGACAGAAACGCTAGTCACGACGCATGACGTCACGCCTATGTAAACCTGCCGTAAACATTACCAATTTCTTTAGAAATGTGGAATGTGAACTTTACCGGAACCACTTATAGACTTTAAAATTCATTTTTATCAAACGAAATATGTTTTGTTTCGTTAACTTTGTTCGCTGCGCATAGACACAAGGACATGTTTACCTAGTGGTGACGTTATAACGGACGCCATGACACCTACTAGCTTTTTCTGTGCACTATTGAAAGATTATTAGAAAAATGGCTTAAAACTGTGTTAAACCTTTGTTAACTCTTGAAATATAGTTTATTTCGTATATAATAAATGTGTATCTATATTATAAAACATGATTTTAAAATAATTCGTCATGCCTATTATTATCAGAATTCTAGCTATTTATAAATATCCTATCTCTTGCGTTTTAGTTGTAATGCGAATTAATTATATCGAAAATATTATGGTTTATTATCCACTAAGGCGCTTTAGGTATACTTATTTTAGACAAATAAAGGTGTTTTAAATGAATGTTTATTGGTGGGTCTCTCATATGTAAGAGGCCGCCTGTGTAGGTACCACCACAATGTCCATTTCTCCCGTTAAACTCAAATGTAAATGCACTCTTGTGTTTTCGATTAAAGGATTAAATGGTAGCCAGAGTAACGAATGGTCATATTGAGATTTAACATCATACGTCTCAGGATGGCGAGCGCAGTGGAATGCCCAGCATTACTTTGCAATTAGGGGTGTTGATTGGTTTTGTTACTATTCATTAGCGGTCGTATCGCTTACCATCAGGCAAACAGCGAGCTCGTCTCGCCAATAGATGCAATAAAAAAGCTTGTTCCATGACACATTTTACTACTATCACAAAAATAAACGCAGTTTGGTGTAGCTGAAACAATACTGCGATTGAAATGTCACGAAAACGTTCAAAGGTTTCATAATCAAAGGCGCTAATTGTGAATACGTCTTCGCCTCTATTTGTTTAACTACCGCCAAATAGAACGGATCGGTCACCGATGACTGGCGCCTTTAAGCCAATGGTCGGTGAAAGCAAAACAATTTCACTTAACACTAATTCGCATTGTAATTAAACTTTAAGTATACACAAAGTTGACGGATTAGCATCTTAATAGAATATATTTTTGTGACTCTTTTTTTGTCGCAATGAATGGCGAGACGAGCTTGCCATTCGCCTTGGTAAGCGATGCGACCGCTCATGAACCGTAGAAAAACCAAACAACACCATAAACTACAAAGCATTGCTTGGCATCTACTGCGCTCGCCATCCTGAGTCTTGAGATGTTAAGTCTCAATTTGCCCAGTAGTTATTCTGGCTACAATATCCTTCAATCCGAAACACAACAGCGCATTTAAACTGCTGTTTGTGGGTAAAAATACACTGCTGAAATACCTAGGTTTTATACTTTTTTTTTATTGCCTTGAATGGCGAGACGAGCATGCCGTTCGCCTGATGTTAAGCGATACGACCGCTCATGAACTGTAGCAGAACCAAACAACACCTTGAATTACAAAGCAATGCTTGGCATTCCACTGAAATTAAGGAGTTCGACCACCAAGCTGCCCTGAGACTCTAAATAGTCTAAATTGCAATCTCTGTACAGAATCAGAAAAATGCAGTATTTATAAATTACATACATAGATATAAGTTGAAATATAGAGATTTTGCCATAATCGCATGCCATTGTAGGCGCATTAAATATTTGCAGAAACTTGTTTTATTTGAACACGCGTTTACTTTGGAGTTTGGCATCACCAACCTCACCTCGTCATCTCGCACCTGACTCTGCTAAACCATCAACATTATCATCACCCATTCGGTAGAGTCTACCTCGGAATATCAACCTCCCCAAACATTTGCAGCGACTTTCTGGATGCAGCCTGAATTCACGAGCCGTCAACATAATGTGTATTCTTGTTTAGTCTCTTTCTATTTGAAAAGTGTTTATCTACGGTCTTATTCATAGAGACTTTATGAACGTATTTTAGTTAACTAATGTTTTGTCCCTGTCGAGCGACTCACCACATATTCTTGTTTAGTCTCTTTCTATTTAAAAAGTGTTTATCTACGGTCTTATTCATAGAGACTTTATGAACGTATTTTAGTTAACTAATGTTTTGTCCCTGTCGAACGCCTTTGAATTCAGTTTGAGAAAAGAAGACAAAACATACGAAAACTTAATAGGTTTTAAAACTCTCTATGGATAAGGCATCTAGTGCTTATTTACTCATAATTACTCAAGAATTGACTAACACCAAAAACTTTTTCGCTCGTTTCAATACACATTACATAATCGGTAAAAGTACAGAATCCTCAGAACCGATGTTCACGTTCTCCTTATGAATACGAGCAAAGTTCTGTTGTGCGTGTTACGTAATCATGTGTCCTCATAAAGCCTCATGTTATTATAACCAAACTTATGATTTTGAAGACGTGATTAGTTAAGCGCTATGTAATATTAATGACAAAAAAAAATTAAAAATTCGCTTTGTGAACTAACCTATTAATTTCGAATTTCTTCAATGTTTTATCCATATTTACGTGGCATTTGAGGAATGGATTTTATGCACATTAGAGAAGAATTGGTAAAATGTTGCTAGAAATCAAGCATCTCCAGACTCAAAAATTCTTCCAGATCTTCATTTGTCACAATTCATCCAAACATATTCTACACAAATAGTAGTACATTAACAATTTAAGCACACAATATGGATTTTACCTATGCTTAAATATTAAAATGATATTCATAAAGCATATAACACCAATTCAAAATTAAAGAATCGACTCCTATTAACATTAAAAGTCTTGGATATAATATTTTTCGTTTATTTTCTTTGAAATCAAGTTTGCGTTGACATTACATTTGCGAGCGTCAAAACGAGTTATTGCGTAACAAATGTTAAGCAATCTTCATTTATCAGTTAACTTTCTTCTTATAAAAGCTGACGTTTTGACTCTCTCCGTCAGTGATGTCCTTTGTCAGTAAGATGATTCATAGGCGAATCTTTAGTAATTATTTCGTATATTTGTGTTATTCAATGTCTTGCGGCTTTTAAATGATGTGAGAATGACTGGGCATCGCATGAGACTGGTTCCTTCATTCTAGCATCAACAAACTAGCTCTTTACTATTCATACATGGTATGATATCCGCTTGCAGAAAATATTTTTTAATATTTCTTTTTTCATATTCATTCTTCAAGTAATATCTTAATAAAACGCAAACATGGAGCTACGACTTTATAATACGTTATTTATTTATAAATAACATTAAACAATTAGAGGATCATAACAAATTTCAGTTGCAATTCTTACTTTATAATATCAAACTTTAGGTGTAAGTTCTAGTCCTCTGGTATAGACAAGAGTTTGTCCTAAGTAAAAAATGAATATCACCAAAAAGGATAATTTTACGTAAGCTAATTAAATCCCCAAGGTACGTTGTATAGAAAAAGGATTATGTAACATCCTATTATCATGGGAAATAAAACTTTCTAATGGTCATAAAAGTCGTCAATATGCAAGACACCTATTTCGTAAAGGATTGGTGACGTGATTTTACGTTGTAGAAATCATAAGTAGGGGATTGTTTGTCATCATGGTTATTAGAGGATTAAATAATATTCTATTTAAGCAAATTCCTTTGAGGAAATTGGACAGATTTAACAGCAGTTAAGGACTAATCTTATTAACACAGGGAAGTCATAGATAGCGTTTCGGGCTTATCCCATCTAACATTCGAATACCAATAGAAAAGGTAGTCGGCAAAATAGCTCGGGGAGGTGGAAGTTTAACCGACCTAATTAAATCCACGACGCATACCTCTATCAATTAATGACCCCGCCAAAGATCTAGTCGGGTGAAGATGCATCACGAGAACGGCTGATCAGCAGTCGGCCTGACATGAACACGGCCACTCTATCAAGAATGCACGACTATCCGAAGAAGAATATTCGGATACAATAAGGCCGGAATAATTGTGTCGTATTTATGGGCTTAAATATATCCGACTGCAAGGCAAGAGCGGGGTCTAACATCGAGATGGTTTAGATTATACTTACGCCTTGTGAAAAAAATCTTGTTAAGCATAAATCAGGCAACGTGTCTAACTACTGTTATAAAGTGCTCATAAATATAATAACTACAAGCAGCTCAATTATCCACATTTCGCTGACGACTCGCTAGTGGTTTGAGGTCAGCTGATGTTACGAAATAATTTCTAGTTTCTACGTGTAAACATGACCATTTCATATATCTACGACTTGTTAAATATTTGTCGACCAAAATTATAACAGGTTATTAAACTAAGGTTAAAGAATATTTTTTCCGTGCTGTTGTAACGGGCAAGGAAGATATCAAAATTATTATCTACATAAATAGTCAGAAATTAAATATTATGTGAAAAACTATAGAACTACTCCATATAATAACCATAACGTTAAAAAAAAAGGTTAAATGTCAATGTTTCATTCAGTAAAATTAAAAATATTTCACATTTTATAATAAGCGGTTAGTTCTCATTTTCTCAAGACAAAATGCCAGTATTGCCTTTAAGCGAGCCATTGACCACTCGTATATCTATAGAATTTATTTTCATTTGTGTTTGTAATTCCAAGAAAATTGTTACCTACAAGTACATAATTATGCAAAAATTCGAGGCGACTTGTAAACTGTATAATAGTTGTGAAGTCAGTCTTGTAGGTTATTTGGCATTAAAGCAATAAGACATGTGTTATTTATTCTTAGAATTATACAGGGTAAAACCAGACTGCGACCGAAAACGAAGCCAGGTTTTAGTGACTTCAAACACATAAACTAAAATTTTCGCAAAAATAATGATTTTTTTAAATTTATTTACTATCAATAAGTACATAGTTTTCCTAAAATAATAATGCACATCCAGTTATTTTTAAGGAAGCAATGAAACGCCACGATTTAAATTATTATTTGAGCAAAAACTATGTATATACCAGTCAAAAAAGCCTCATACCCAGTAGATTATACAATAGGTTTATTCAAAGTGAATAGTGAATGTCGAGTTTAATACAAAGTCTGGCATATGAGCAGTCATAAACATAAGTGATCATAACTCATCAGGAAGATTGATAGCTTCAAAGGAATCACGAATTGAAGATTATCTTCATTAAATTGCCGTTCAGCTATCTTTTATCTACTACTTAACTACCACTTGAAATTCAGATCCTAAATTGTTGCGTCACGTCAATATTATTTGATCCAACAGCACCACAGCAGTAATTTTGGCTCATAAATACTGTAAGCTTAATTAAGTACTTACAGCATGTTCACTTCTTTTATAAATCAGTTCTAACTGAATTGATAATCGGTATAGTTGCGTTTAGCAGGAAACTGTTGTAAATGAGGCCATAAATAAATGACCCAAAGAAACTTCAACAGAGCGCGCAGCAAAGTTCAAGAAAAGAATCAAACCTTTGATAACATTTGAATTAGACACGATCCTAAATATGCCTGCAAGCCAATGGTCCTTAAACTTTTAGTCATCAGGGACAGTTTGACAAAAATGATATCTAGCCATTTCCCACCCAGTTGGTTGACTGGTTAATACAGTACAGAAATGTAAATAACGGGTTTTGCTTATTGCTATGTATCCATAAATAATACATGTATAAAATGATATTATGGATGGCCTCCGGATGGCTTCGTGGACCACTAGAGATGCTTTCGCCAGTTTTCCGCAGACCACCGGTTAAGAACCGCAGTTCTAAGCCCTCGTGTAATAAATGCTATAAAGTACAGTCGCTAGTAAGGCTGGCTCGTCGGGCCTTGGCCGATGTTTCCTATACAAATGTCTGTGAGAACCGTAAGGCTATGTTTCCACTAGCTACTACAGACTACAGATTATAAACATAAAACAAGCAATTTTACTATAATTACGATGATTATGTCTCCTTGTACGATATTTGCAGGAACCCCTTAGCAACAACACAGTTCTAATTCCTATCGTCTGCAGGGGGATTAGACGTAAAACTGCACGAATATTCCTAAACACATTACAAAATGATCGAATCCTGTATCGTACAGATTTTTTTATTGCTGCTTGTAGTGCATGTTTAATCCCAGGGAGTAGGGTGTTCATTTTAGGCCACAGCCTAGTGCAACCAGCTTGAATGATGAGGAAGCTAAGAAATAACCTGTCTAAATCAGTATGATGATAATAATTTGCACTACGGTTTTTTACATCATTATTTTTTTATTATTTTTGTTCTGTACAACCACTTTATGGACGCTAAAAATCAAATACATTATTTGCAATGCATCCAGTGGATGTAAAGTGGATGTAACACACACCGACCGGTCCCATGGCCTTTAGCGTTTTCTTACTCTACAGTATACACGGCATAATGTAAATGTTATGTCACCTTGTTATTGATTGCTTTGAATGAAATAGATTGAAATGTGGTTGGGAATATTGAGGTCACCGCGATTGAGTTTCTACACATCGACTCAACCACCTAATTATGTTATAAAACTTCAAAGCACTGTCTAGATTTACATTAATTAAGGAAAAAATACCGTTAATGTGTTTGTATGTGTAAATAACTCCTATAGGTAACTATAAAATCAAAAAGTTTCTAGAAATAAACAAACAATAACTTTATTTAAGTAAGTACGTGAATTTCCATCATATTTTAAGAATCCGAATATACTATTTTTATAATGTATAAGATTTTGACACTAACAGGGCTACTTCAAATTTTATTCATTTCAGCTCTAATGTAATCTCATTTGTAATTAATGTAAGCTTCTTTAGTAATTGGCGTTAAGGTGAAAGTGAAATCACACCAACACTTAATGTGTAATAAAAAATAGTAAAAATATGAATAATATAAACCTTTTAATGAATAACATTTCGCTGCAAGTTAACTGACCATTTCGTTTAGTTTACCTCGGCGTGCCGTGAGAGTGTGACGTGAACGCCCTCCATATTCGAAATTTAAAACGGCATTACCCGCGAAAGGATTAAAACAATAGTATGTTTACATTCGGAATTTAAATTATTTCAGTTGAGTGGTATTGTTGTGGTAAATTGCATTTTGGTGTGTTGTTTTTTAAAGGATTTTTATGTTTCTGCGGGTAAGTTTGTTTGTTTTTTAAGGCAAAGGTAATTTAGTGCAATTCCTATAATTATGGTTGTTAATATTATCAAATTAAGCGCAATTCCTATGAACATGTTGTACATATGTTCAGAATATAATTGTAAGGACATTAGCGTAATAACAATAACTGTAACGCGAAAATAAACTGCAGCAATTGTAAAATTTCGCAACAATTGCCAACTTTAATTTTGAATACAATAATTACGGCAAAATGTTTTAAATGTCTCAGCTACTTTAATCTTGTGCAAGTAAATGTTGCGCATAACAAAAATACAATAAAATAATTATTGTTGTACGTATATTTTTATAATAATTGTTCTTGGTAATCGAATTCTCGTCTATCATAATAATAAAGTGTTTATGAAGTACTAAGATAAGTATAACATTTCAATCTTTTATAAATAATACAAGACTGCAGAATTCTAATTATAGCAAAACAAAAACTGTGGCAAAAATAAAATCTAAACAACACATGTTTACATACAGGCTACAGCAACATAGTACTTGTAGAAAGAAGAAAAAATCAGTTGATCATAGTGGCATTATTACTAATATTTGTAGAAATAAACAAAATAATTCTTAAATTCAACGTTAAGTCAAAATATTTACAGCACGACCTCCCGCACACTAACAATAAAATCACGACCTTATGTTTAAATTTTACAAACTTTAAAAAGGCCACCACAATAAAACGTATATGAAACTGGATGAAGGTTAGGTGGCTTGTAAGTCGACTCCTTGTGAAGGGCCAGCGTCCTTGCGAATGCAAATTAAATGGAATTAGTTAGAATGCTAGTTGCCTGGGTGGGTACCACCGCTATGTCTATTTCTCCCGTCAAACAGCAGTTTAAATGCACTGTTGTGTTTCGGGTTGAAGGACATTGTAGCCAGAGTAACTACTGGACATATTGAGACTTAACATCTTATGTCTCAGGATGGCGAGCGCAGTGGAATGCCAAGCATTGCTTTGTAATTCAAGGTGTTGTTTGGTTCTGCTACTGTTCATGAGCGGTCGTATCGCTTACCACCAGGCGAACGGCAGGCTCGTCTCGACATTCATTGCAATAAAAAAAAAAAAATACCGTATAAAAGGAAGTTTATAGTTGTTTTGTGCGTAAAGGATCTGAAGGAAAACAGTTTTCAGTGGTATGCCAAGTATTGCTTTGTAATTCAAGGTGTTTGGTTTTGCCAATGTTCATAAGCGGTCGTATCGCTTACCATCAGGTAAACGGCACGCTCGTCTCGCCACTCATTGTAATAAAAAAAATATAATGGAAGAGAATACATATTTCGCGAATCAAGGAATTCATAGAATAATGAGTTTGATATAGGCAACTCATCGATTGACGATTCCCGATGATGGAAAACCTGTCATAACTCATATAATTACTTTCGCAACTGCATACCCATTCGAATTCAACGTGTGTATGTGCCATCAATCGTGTCAGTCAATATTCTATGAATATTTTATTTGAATAAGACTGCTCTTCACCACGGATGCTTTTTGAATTGATCAATTTGGTTTTTTATCCAATGGGTTGGGCTTATCAATAAAAATATCATTTTTTTGAATTCGGTCAAAGACTAAGAAAAGTCAAGATATGTAAAAGGTCGTGAGGACTTCAAATTCTTATGAGTTCAATTTCCATAATCAAAAGGAACCTCTCATAGACCAGAAAGACAAATGCAAATGTTGTTCGCGTCTGTATTTGTTTAAACCAAACATTTTTTAATAAATTCATACTTATGCATAAAAAAACTATATTACGTTAATTAATTCTAATTAATAACCATAGATAATAAAGCACAGATTGTTAGATAACTAAGACGTAATACAAAAACATCTAAATATTACATAATATGTTACACAATTCACTTCCTACGCAAATACCGGTTTGATATGTCTAGGAAATGAAAATATAAAATTTCCGGTTATCATATATTTTGGTAAAAGTTGGTCAATGGATAGATCTGTTTCCGAAACCCATGATAAATGTGGCGATGGCACGATAAAATTGTGTTAATTATGATATGTGAATAAATTTAAATATATTATAATACCTATTAGATGCGTAGTTAAAGATATGAAACGTAGAATTGACAAATTTTGCGGTGTGGTATTATCATTTGCAATAATTGCGAAATTGAAAACGAAAACAAGGTTATTATATCAAAGATAGTAATCGCTATAAACTCCAATGTATTTTATTTATGACTTTAATATGCTGTACTGTTAGTACTAAACTCCCCTGAGACACGTGACGTCACAGTCGTCAGAAAAAATTGTGGCTCTTTAAAAACTTAGAAATTTTGTAAATTGAAGTTTAGGCTCTTCCAACTCAAAAAAATGCCGAACCCTGCCCTATATAACTAGACACTACGGCCTAATTAATTAAGACAATATTGAAGTAAATCCACAAACCGCACTATACACCAGAGTATCAATAGCATGTGATTGTGAGTCGAACAATGATCAGATATCGTTCGTATGTGGGTCATCTCAAGAATTCATCTGCGGCGGCGTAACGGTACCATTCTAACCAGTTTCTAACGTATTGCAGTTTATCCTTACTTAGAGCGAGTCCGCTAAACACTGTAATTGCGGAGTTATTAGTCAAAATAGTTTGTTTGATTTGAATGATGCTGGTATGTGGTATAAACGAGGGCGAATATTTGATTGAACTACATTTTTTTTATTGCAATGAATGGAGAGACTACCGTGCGCCTGATGGTAAGCGATACGATTGCTCAAAAACAGCACCAAAACCAAACACCTCGAATTACAAAGCAATGCTTGGCATTCCACTGCGCTCGCCATCCTGAGATATAAGATGTAAAGTATCAATATGTCCAGTAGTTACTTTGGCTACGATGTCCTTCATCCGAAACACAACAGTGCATTTAAACTGCTGTTTGGCAGAAGAAATAGCATTGCGCCGGTACCCACCCAGACCCACTTGAGAGATCTACCACCAGTAACGGTTGAAAAAGAAATTAAAAAATATGGCTTTCTTCTTTGCTAAATTCTAACATATTTATCTCACTCGCTTGCCTTCAATTTCTTTACGCAATGCTTTCTAAGTCGACTCCAGAATCTCTGCCTCCAGTCATTAACATTTCATGTATCAATTAGCTCATAAACTATAATAGTAATTCATTATCTAAGGTATAGGCAACAGACCTAACCATTTCCCTTTCATTCCCCTCCCTATATTTCCACGGGAATATCTCCTCCCAACACAAGTTATATGTTAATTGTTATGCCTAACAGAATAACAGCAATTTAACACCAAAGGCGTCAGTGATGCATTTTGTGTAATTACAGCTTGCATATTAGTGTCGAGGTTTGTAGCCCTAGCCTCCAGTCTAATCGTTTGATTTATATTATACACAGGTATTAGAAAGCCAGTGAGTATGGGTGGCAGACAGTTTGTCAGTTTAGGATTATTGGAAAATAAACTTATTAAGACAATTTTTGCTAAGACAGTCTCTTTCATATATTAATTGTTGAAGTGCTGTAAATTACTGGGGTTACTGAACACACATCCCATCTGAAAGACCATAAATGATTTGATTTTATGTAAAAATGAAGAACAAGATTGATTCAATTAAGAAAGATTAGGGATAGTTTTAATTTTAAGACTATCTGCTATAATTTCAAAGCCTGTTGCTTTTCTTCTGTTTTCTACAAAAATAAAATAATTTCATTCATAGCTTAAATAAAAAAAAGATGTGATATTAGCTTCGATCTGCATTGATTGATATGCATCTATTGAAATTTGATCATTTGAATACAAATGCGTACGTATACGGAAATTAGATTCAAAGCGTGAATCAATTCATTTAGTCGTTGTTAAGATTGCAATACGTATTTCAAGTTTCAACCATCAGTCCCCATAAAAGTAATAAAAATAACCCGACAATTTGCAAATTTCTCTATTCATCAAAATACCGGTAACATAACAGTTAACCACAATACGTACAAAGCTGAGTTATGTATAATGATGGCTTTATAAACATTAATTAAATACGATAGCGACCGCTATCATCAGGCTGTAATAACCGTGTGGGGTAGACAGAGATCTCTTAATAACAGCTTGCCTTTTTTCCGGATTATAACTGGTTAAAGTACGAATAATGACTGTTTTTAGAAACCAGCATTTGTTTAACACGTTAGTTCTTTGTATAGAATATCTGATTGCTATTTGTAAGTTGGTGATGATATAAAAAATAACAGTATACGGAAATAAAAAGAAATAAAAAACACAATTGGCGGTCTTTTCGCTAACAGTAATGTCTTACAGACACCTATGGGACGGATTTAAAATGAGGAGAAAATGATATTATGTATTATATATTCGCAACTGGTAATATTTTGGAGTTCTTTTAACTATTCATAAGCTACCGTTGATATCGGCGTGTTCGCTTTTGAAAGTGGATCTATTTTTACTAACACGATAGAGTTGTAAGTGAAATTCAGTCCATACATAGCAGAGCGACACAATTGTGCCTGAAACACAATATATGCAAGCTAAAATATAGAGGCGACACACTTGCATGGATATGCAGCTATGTGACCCCACTGTGAGAGTCTTTCTATTGTGGATAGTAGTCGATATTTAGTCGCACACGCGAATATTGCCATCAGAAATTATAAGCATCTAAATAAATATATACAAAGTGTCGGTGTTTTAATTGTTTTAAATTACAACGTCATTAAATAACGTAAATTAAAACAAATTAAAATTATTAGATTTTAAATCACATTAAAATTGAAAAAATGATATTGAAAATATCATTTTTTCAATTTTTCACACAAACTAAATAATAAAATAAATTGGTTTAAATACAACACGCTTTATAAGTTACCTACTGCCCTCAGTTGACCCAGACATAAGAGCGGCAACGCCGCATTTTTCGTCGCCGCGTCGCAAATGGCTTTAAATTGATTTGGCGCGATGAATCCTTTGTAGTTTTTAGGCATAATTGTATTCGTAGAATAATTAATGAAAACGCTCTTAATCAATTCACCTTTTACACAAATTATGTGAGTCAAAATTGCTTCATTGGGTTGGGAGCGACGATGCCACTTACAATTAGTACACAAATTCAGTCTTATTTTTGCGAAGGGGGATGAAAATAGCACGTCGCGTAAAATATTACTGCCACTAAATAGACCTTCAAACAAATCATATCAGTGTATTCCACAGCTGTAAATCGCGACATCATGAACATAAAATGCTATCGTAATTCGTAATGTGTTGTGAGCAACGCACGCGCATTCGCAAAGAACAAGTACGGCTCACTGACGAGGTGGCGCCGGGCGCGGGTGCCGACTCCCGAGTTTACACCACCGCCCCCGCCCCCGCCCCCGCCCGTGACACCAGACCTTCGACCGTCGCTCGATCGCCGATCGCAGTGTTGCTAGGTTAGATTTCAAAAAATACAGAAAAAGTTTCGTAAAAATATCGTAGATGGATATAAAATAGAGGAGATTATTATACTGTTTATTACAGGGCTTTTTTCATAGAAAGCGAAAATAAACACATTCTTAAAAGTTACAAGTATTCCGTAAAAAGACTAAAGAAGTTAATCGCTGTATGTGTCACTTTTCTAAAATTCATCATAAAGTAGTGGAGATACATAGTCGTGACCCCACACTAAGATCGAATCTATGGTTTGGTTGAAAATTTAAGGATGGCTCGGTGAAATAAAAGACCCTATATCATTATTTTGTAGTGATAAACAGTTAGTAAGTGTCAAAAATAGCTTTACTATTTGTCTTGTTAGTCATATTCCAGTATGTTTTATTTTTACTGTATACTTTGTTTTGGTATTTTACATTAAATAAATAATAAATAAATAAATAATAAATAACACCCAACAGTCACATACATAGTCCTGACCCCACACTAAGATTGAGTCTTGTGTCGTGGGTATCAGGAACTACGAGAGACTTTTCTAACGAGTACGAGAGTACGAGAGACTAAATGAAGCACAAATAGTTTTAGTGTAATTACGTTGCAACACTGCCTAGGAGTCGCGGGTAATCCCAGGAGCAGGCGCGGTGGGGAAGGATGCACGATTAGAGATGCATAAAATAATTCATCGATATTTTTATCGAGAGTAAATAAATGTCGTCAATTGAAATATGAAATCCGCATAATTCATATTTAAATACTTTTAGGGCAGTAAATGTCAAAGTATATCATATTTATTAACACAGTTATCAGAACATATTCTAAGCGTGCCAAAAAGACCTCAGTACAAATAAATACACAAAAACAAAGACTTAGTAAAAGTTATTTTCCAAGTATCATTCTAATCAGCGGGTTTCTACATTGTCACCATAGCGCCTGCTTTTGAAAAAATGCGTCTCAACAGTACCCATACAGAATGATACCGAATAATGTCTCGGATGTTGCCACATGACCCACAGAAATTTTAAGTAGGTATAAAATGTAGATGTGAGTTGTGTATCTCATTTTATGTATCACATTTGTTTTTAATATTGTCGATAAATAAAGGTTTTTATTAATAAAGTTTGAATTCTTTAATTTTCAATAATAAAGTTTGAATTATATCGATAATATTGATATTGTATGATCGATGAAGTCGTTGCCACCCTAGCCTCATTTTGATCAACGACGCGACGTTGCCTATTCGACATCACGACGTCGCGAAGTTATGAGTCTTACTATCATGGATATTAGGTCTAAATTCAATTATTGATATTATTTCTATGCAACTAATAATAAGACCTTGTATTTTATTGCACTTGACCTTTATTATTCGTTTGTGTCAATGACCTAGCCAAATCGCTACAGCAGGTGGTTAAATATTGAAAACTATCCTGTGGCTAAACGGGTGGTGATAAATTAATAAAATTTGGTGCATGGGCTGCTGATGCGGTACCCTATATGTGGTCCAAAAAAAAATACTTATGTCACCGCCATTTTGTACATCTAGCAGTCAACATACACAGTCTAAAACACTACTTAACCCTACACTAAGATTTAGTCTTATGTCGTGGGTTTCAGGACCTAGGAGAGACTTTTCGATGGAACAAACACCCAGACACGTATAAAAACTTCGATCATCCGAAGTTTCGAACTTCGTTTCGGAAATACTTATTGAACAACTCTACATCTACGGAAAAACTCTAAAACGGTCGATAAATGGGTCTGGGTTAAGTGTCTCTTAAGCTATTTATTTTTAACTAATGGAGCCAACGAGCAACTTCAACTTCTTCTGAATAAAACATTTAACAATTAATTAAGGTGCGTTGGGGTAATACCCTAATAGTAGTGTATATTATGTAAGAACGTAAACTCATAATAATTATAGGAACTTACGTTCTTACCCTTCCTTCCTTATATTACGGCGTCACCCCAACCTGATCAAAGCTTAGTAGATATCTTAAAAGATATTTGCCATTAATTGTCATAGTACCTGTAGTACTAACTACATGGTGGCCTGCTGGTAAACAGAACAGAGCGGCTGCTAACATTTTCACGGTGGTCGCGGATTCGAATCCCAGGACACACCTCTGACTATTCGGAGTCACGTGTGGATTGATAGTCAATCACCGCGCAATATAATGGTAAAGGTAAACATGGTACCATAGCGATAAAGTCTGCCAACCCGCACTAGGCCAGCGTGGTGGACTATATAGCCTAACCACTCTCAATCGTACTCTCGATAGTAGAGGTGGCCCCTACGCTGCACTGGGACGTATATGGGCTGATACAGAACAGAACATTACCTAAACGGAAGAAATAATTGCACTATTACGTATTATTTGCTCCAAATACCATGTTTTTACTTATCCTAGTACTGTTTTGTGACCTTCGAAGCGTGACTGTCGGTGAAGGTCGGCCAGCATAAAGGATCTGAAGGGACTGGCGGATAGGAACCGGCGCACGCACATGGCCTTGCTATGTAAATACAAATTCACAATATAGAACTTGAAAAGTATGAAGTTGATTTGTTAAGTTTAAATGCCTGGTAGGATGAAGAAATGTTTGATATTTTGGTGTAGATGGGAAGTCAAATAGATGTACATATTTCTAACATTATACTTAACATAGTTTTATTCTAAGACCCAAGAATCTGTAAGCATACAGACAATGCCCATCACCATTGTCATAGTTCAGACGATACATTAACAAGAAAATCTTTTCATAGGTATCAAAAGTACTTGAGATTTTTCCGTCTTTTGATTTCCAGATACGACACAAACATTTGACATTCGAATGTTCGCTCTTTTCACAATCAAACCCCATATTCTAGACTCCAAGTCTACAACAATAACGCCGTCTGCTTGTTCAAATATCATAACATCCTTAATTATTTTTATTTTTTTAATTTTACAACAATTACACAGACATACGGGCTCTCAATTGTTACTCCTTTTCATATTGATACCGATCTCATGCGTAAAAACGGAAGTTAAAAGAACTAATTCATACATAACATTTTGTCAACATAGTAAACAAGGCCCAGATCAAGTGGAAGGCCACAACGCACGTTCATGTAGGAACAGGTACAAATAATGGATCCGGTGGCCCACGCTATTGCGTCCTAGCTCAATTGCACTGCGCATTTGCTATTCTAGCTCACGTCCGTACTTGATATTAAATAAACAGGTGTATATGTAGCGATATGTATAGAACATGGAACAGCTGGTAAATGTTTCCATGTTTTTAAACCAATGATCCTAATATTTCCATCAGTTAACAGCCTCCAGCCCGTTTAGACGCTGCCTATAAAACGCATCCCCGCTCCGAAACAAATGTTTGTATGATCAACTGGTAATTGTTTCTTGTCTGGGTGCTTGTGAGCCCGAAAAGTCTCTCGTAGCTCGTAGACTCGATCCAAGTATGGGGTCAGGACTATGTATGTGACTGTTAGGGGCATTTATCTATTTATTTCTATTGGCAAAATAATATGGTGCAAGTACCATGTCTTAAGTTTAATGATCATTGGTGATGAGTATTGATAAGTATAATATAAATTTATTCTATCAACTTCTCTGGGACATAAGCGTGACTGTATGTTTGTGTAATGATGATTGATGTCTCTTTCGTCAGATCTATTGAATAAGGCTAATGTGCATAGTGCTTATAAAAACTTTATGGACCAATTTTCGTGGAATCTGGGTGATATGCCCATGTCACTATTGATTCTTTCAAGTCATCTCCAGACGCCACATCACTCTAATTTATTTTAAAATAAGAACTAGGCTTATTATTTTATAATGGCTCCATTACTTTCCAATTTGCGACCCAGCCCACTTTCCTGACAATTCTTACAAAGCGATATCGAGGCACAATTCTGAAGAAATGCTTATCATTAGAATCGTGACTGCATCGATGATTAGATTAGGATCGTCAACGTTAGATAATAAATATATGTATGTTCCACGTAATAGACACTCGTTTTTCAGAACTAACTGAATCTTAGAAGATTTAAGTTTAAGTTTGCAGAAGTTTTGGAAGATCTAATAACAAATTAAATGTCAATAAAGTTTATTTTTGTTTCGGATAATATTGTGATGCATAAAATGAATTCAAATTCTTTAAAAAATATTTGACTCGCATGTACTTCGCATACGTCGACATAGCTTCGATTATGAAATCCTGTATCCACATTGGAATTCCTTGGCAATAGAATCCTAAACAATCTGTGATAGCCAGATTATGCATTTCATAACATCAAATGGCGTTTTAGAATTGATTGCTGTAAAATCATGCTTTATGGAAGAAATTAGTTAGGTAGGACTAATTAGGTAGGTAATTTTAAAAGTAGGTGAATATGATTACGTAAACAACAGCTTATATTTTGATCATTTGTCAAGCCCAGTCAGCGTGATGGACTTTATGACCTAACCTCTCTCAATTAGCTCTAGATTGAAGAGGAGGCCCGTGCCTTGCAGTAAAGCTTTTTGTCATGATATAGACGATACATAATTATTTATCTGCAAAATTCAGACCTGAAAATGCACTTTTATCGTATTGCACGGACATCAACTAATCAAAAAGTTCAGTAACAAACATTCCAGAGGTTGCGTGCATCGGAAGAGCACAATCAGCGTGTATTATGACGTGAGAACCGAAGCCAACCGTTTGAGAGAACCGCGACAGTTCGCGTGGGACAACAATGCACAAATATCTGCACGTACTGGGAACTTGAACGCGTGTGTTGTTGTTTTTTACAATTTGAAGGTTATGAGGTTGTGTTTTTGTGCAGATTATAGCAATTTTGGTATCTGTGGTATTTATAAAATTCAATCCCAAAATAAACATATTCGCATCATGCAAATGTGTGGCAGTTATTCTGTTGGTCTAAATACAATTTAATAGGATTTCATTATTAATTCGCTACTTTATATCAATAACATTGTATGTGGCAAATTAAATATTTTATTATGTTCATATTATATGCACTTAAAATTTTATTTGATTGAACAACAGTTGAAGATATATTTGTATGTATTTTAAAGTACTACATGCAATTGATGCAATAAAAAATGTACGTAGGAAGCATCGAAAGATACTATTCCTACATGTACATAAAAATAATAGAGAAATGAACAGGTCATGTAAACTATGTCAGTCAAAAACTAGGCTCCGAACTTACATAACATTTGGATGATAGGTACCTCATTTCGCAACACAGAGAAATTCAACTAAAGAAAGTCCCATCTCCACTAATCTTCCACTTGACTTATCTAATCAGCTGATTCGTCAATGAGACCGCGTGTCAGCGTGAAAATGTTTGCTCACGTCAGCTGATAAAGGAATGTTTGCTTAACATGCTTATCCGAGATGCAAGTATTTGTGATAATGTCTAGTCTTGTTAGTTTCTTTTGGATTTGTTTGTGGACTAATCTGCAGTTCAAGATAAAATTGGTCTTTAAGGGTCTTTAAAGGTCTTTATCACTAGTTTACTTCAATATAATTATAAAAAAATAATGGACATAATACCTAGAGGTATTATATTTTTAGTGAATGGTAGTAAACAAGGACTTCATTTGATGAAATGTTATTGCATTTACGCACATAATACACCTACATTTTACAAGGAATATTTATGAATTTTCTGCATGAAAATAAATAAGTCACCAGCCTTTTTAGATTAATCGAGACGAGAAAGGAACAATTCGTTGAGCTTTTCCAATCTTAGTAACAGAATGTTGCTTCTTTCTTAAACAAAAGCAAAGGCTGAAGTTCTAATTAAAGTTCCCTACCACCAGTACGCCCAGTCTCTACCACCCAAATGCCTCATTCATAAATAGTCTTAAAACCTATGTATTTTAGTTATCAAACGTTTTATTGAAAACTTTTATCAAAGGTCATCAACTAAACGGGATTTTACAACTGTCTATGAATAAAGCCATAAAATAAACACTTCATTTAAATATAAATGAACCAATTTAACAAATACAATTAAGAAGGCAGTTACGAAACGTTTCAAACAACAATCACTTAAGTTCCTTTGCCAATGACGATAATGTTCGAGCAAATAAATCCATTCACATCTTCCCACAGGTACTTGTCTCAAGGCCGGCAAAATAACCATCCTACAATACACTCAATTAGTTGAACAAACATCCATTTTCGGAGTAATAAATCTTAACACCCACATACTTAATGTTTGGAAGTGCAAAAGTCTTAAACCGTGGGAAAAGGCATACAAACATACAGTCACATATAAATACTCGCCTTTTCCAGAAGGGGTAGGCAGAGGTACCAAGATACACACATTTCCCTTGCGTATTGCAGTCTACGATGTGATAGGGCCGAGCACAGAGTACATAATTTTATCATCTTTTCGGGAACAAATTATGGTGGCAGTGATCCCTTCCCATGAGATGACATTTTAGTTCGTTTGCCGGACTTATGCAATAAAAAAGATCGTATCTATTATGTACGGGGTCACTATACTAGAGGTTACGAATATTATACCACCATGCACTAGCAAAGTGTATTTGCTGCTAGAGACACTTATTAATTTGTTAATTAAAGGTTTATTAAAACAACGTGCTTTTCATTAAACGGAAGAAGGAAGAAACAAAGCTTATATAAAACAAAAGAATAGACCTCCAGAACTGCTGTCATACAGTTTGTTTTTGATGTGTACATAGATGGCGACACTAGTATCAAAAGAAGATTTTTTTTTAGTATTATGCGCATACTATACTTACTATTAGTGCTGTCAAAACGGTCGAGGTGCACTGGTGGACGATCATCCTAGATTTTAGATCTGTCATAGAAAATCCCATATTGTAGGTGGATTTTTAGTTACTTCAGTTAATGGCTTTGTGATGATTAAAGTCGCCATAATCGCAGTTATCTTTGTTATTTTGTAACTTGAGATCATTGCAATAAAACAAATAAAAGTAATAACTATATCCATACTTACTCTTTTAAAAATAGCCACTGACAATCCCCTCTATTACAAACACACATAATGTAATCATGGCAAATGATCACGTTTATCACGTTGTCTTGTTCTTTGTTTTCTATATACGTATGAAGTTATAAAATGTATATTTACATGAGCAATTTATCTGCAGTTTCCACAACAGTTTGTACTTCTGCTATATTTCAAATAAAGTCTTTAATGATATGCCAATATTCAGTTATTCAGTCAACTTTATGAGTATGCAGAACAATTTATAAAAAAATATATAAAGGATTCCATATCCAAAATCTCACAAAGGATTTTAAAACCTATTTAGAATCAAACAAGTCAGAAAAGTTTTAAATATTGTAGTATATTTAAACCCGACGTCTAATACTACAAATGCTGTCAGATAATAGGATAATTTTGTATGCGTAGGCAAGTTCTAATTGAGTGCCAATTTCCCGCCAAATGGTGGTGCAACGCATCTAATAGGGACGGTTAGTCTCTTGCAATCTGTGTAGTAACAATTGCAACTGCCAGTCAACGAGTAATATGATGTATTGCTAATGTATGTCGTGTGGGGTCTTTAGCAATGCTACGCGTTTAATTGTTGATGGAGTCTTTGTTCTCTTTAAGCGTGTAAGATTGTCTAGATTTGAGGAATTAAATAGACCATTTGAATAAGTACATTTGCCATCCGTGTTTCTTGCAATGAATGGTAAGACGATCATGCAATTTGCCGAATGGTAGGCGGTACGACCGCATATGAACAGTAGCAAAACCAAACAACACCATGAATTACAAACCAATATTTGGAATTCCACTGCGCTCGCTATCCTGAGATATAAGAATATATCCAGTAGTTACTCTGGCTATAAAGTCCTTCAATCCGAAATAAAACACTGTATTTACACTGCTGTTTGGCGGGAGAAATAGTCATTGTAATAAGTGTTAATAAGTAAGGAGATAATTATACCTAACTTAAAACTATTACATGTCGCATTTAGCAACCTAGAGCTATCCATTTAGAGTCATTCGTCCTATTTAAAGCAATCAATTCTGTGTGAGGTATTCGATTTGGAATTAATATCCTAAGTCAATTGACATAACTGAAGAAGAAGAAGAACCAAAAGCGCAAGAGATACCTTATCAAGATATCTATGCCCTAAGTAATTTACATGCTTCAAAAAGTTCCATGTATTACGATCAAATAAATATCAGCTTGCTGCATCAATGTACAAAAAACCGTAATCACTCAAGAAAAGTAATTGTAAATTAAAAACTTATCTATTATGCGTGCGTGTACTGCGTTAATCGAGAATTAGAAATTACCAACCATTAAAACGAAAACAGGAAACGTCAATGTACGTGTTTAAAATATTAAAACAAATCGTTTCACATCCAATTTACTTAATGGCATAAAAATATTTAATCACCAAAAGAGTACGTGTAAAGTTAATAATGAAAGACATATCTCCAAGTTTAATTTATGTGATGGGGATACGGTATTACCATCTATTTTTAACCCTCATTCCTTCCTCTCCGTCTAAATTGGGTTGTGTGGGGAAAAAAATAGATGACTATGCATTTTTGGACACGCACGGCTGGATTTTAACCTTCAAAACGGTTTGCTTTTGGGTTTCGTGACTAAAACGAGAATTGGAAATGTTAAGTGTGAAAATTGTTTAAGATTCTTTAATTCTATTGTATCCTGCTTATGCATGAGCGTGGAATTAAGGAATTTTAAAGTTTTTCGTCAAGTGTTGCTCGAAGATTAATCTTCAGTAGTTAGACACATATTTTCTAAAATAATCTTTAAAGAAATAAATAATATGAATGGAGTCGAGAATGTTATTACGAAACAATAAAATAAAATAATTTAATAACAGCGACAATTACATGCTTGCGGCGCGCAATTACAAGATACTTATAAAAGTCACAAAAACTAAAACATTTGCAACATTGTATTTTCTTTGAAATGTTGTATTAAGACAGTTATTTGGTGTTGTTACAAGCTTTTTTATTTGTCACCATTAATGTAGATCAGTTTATAATTTATGAAATCAGTAATTTTGAACAATATTCAATTCAAAAATGTCAAAGGTCAGTTTTTTCTCTTGAGTTGAAGTACTCCATTGATATTCAAGTGTAAAACTGATTATATCATAAATAACCCTCTATAATTATTAAATTGTTTAGTGATGCCGACTTCCTTAAGTAATTTCCGATGTTTATTCTCACGATCAAAACACCTACATACTAATAAGCTAGTTATTGAAATATTTCATTGCGCAACTAGTACCGACAATTCTTTAATTAAAGTCCGGACGTTCACAACACAATATTTTATTACTATTAAAAGTTTGGGCTTCAACCTTTCTACTAGTAGATACATTGATATGTTTATGACTAATAACGAGTACCCAAGTATGAAATATAAGTATAATTTTTAAGTTTCATGAACTTCGGAATTACAAGAATAATCCACAAGAATTTGCGTGTTCAATTGCCTAAATAATATTCGAGTAGTCGTGTATCGTAATCTCAAAAATCCTTGATTGCGACATTATAGTGTATAGCCGTTTTCGGTCGAATAAACTACGTCATTTCAAAATACCAAACAGGAATAAAATAAAAAGCTTAATTTGAGTTAATTAGTCTATGACGTAGAAGCACAAAACAGTCCAATTAAAATGGGGAACGTTGCAAATAAGAGGAAATGTGGTTCGCGTTACAATGTAATGACATAATAACAGCGACAATTACATGCTTGCAGTTCGCATTTACAAGATGCGTGCAAAAAGTCACAAAAAATTAAAACATCTGCAACATTGTGTTTTCTTGAATTGTACTCGGGTTTGTATTTTTACGAGCTTTTTTGCTTATTTTTTTGTTTGTTATTCCTCGTATTACCTTGTTTAGGGATCTTGTAAAATATGCTAAGGACGTAAATGTATTGGCCGGCATAATTATATCGTGTGGGGAGAATAATCCTCAGTCTTCACCAAAAGCGTCTCGTTCGATTGATGAAATTTCTTTACGGGAGGAGAACGGAAGAACGGGTGGTAGTTCACCCGTTCTTGCATTCAAAAATAATTTTAGTCGAACCTTATTCCCAGACATTACTTAAACCAATTTAATTAGAGAATGTTTTGTCTTCTTTGCTCAAACTGAATTTAACAGTTGTGCGAAAGATACAAAACATTCGATAGTAACTTTTCAAAACTGTTTGAATGAATTAATTTGTAACTATATAAATCCAGATTCAAGCAGCACATAATTCTGCCCATCTGTAAACGATAGAGTATGTGTTTGGATTGCCCTCAACTTAATGTTAGATGCATTGCTTTTGTTCCATCATCTAATACCAATAACAGTTCTCCAAGTTCCCAGGGACAATAATTCTCCCTGGGTGGCGTTTATAATTTTACACCATGAGACGGCTCACTAGCCTCTTCTACGGAATAAAAATAAAGCCCCATTATTGTGATTGTAATGTACACTTTAATTGCACCTTACTCGTTATTCAGTTATGTCTAGAATTTATGCGTTCCTAGTATTGTGAGGTACTTGATATTTATTAATGGTTTAATGTTAGCAAGAATTTGTGGAGGCCTTCTGGTAATATTTTCTTCAAACGCGGATTGAACGACATTGTAGCCAGAGTAACTACTGGACATATTGAGACTTAACATCTTATGTCTTAGGATGGCGAGCACGGTGGAATGTCAAGCATAGCTTTGTAAATCAAGGTGTTGTTTGATTTTGCTACTGTTCATGAGCGGTCGCATCGCTTACCATCAGCGAACGGCATGCTCGTCTCGCCATTCAATGCAATAAAAAAAACACATGTTTAGTAATTTCTTCTACTTGTTCTGATCATTCATGCCTGTTGGATGTGATATATTATTTATCAATATAAGATGTGGAAATATGGAATACATAACTTTATTTATTGAATAAAAAAATAACATCTAGAATTAAGCCTAGTAATTATTAAACCACAGGCAATGTACAAGCTTTAAAACAATGAGGAAGTTTTCCTTGTAACATTGTTATTTAATAATTGTTACAATAATATCAATCGAGCGTAGCAAATTCAAGTCTCGGACAAAGGGCTATTATATTTATTACCTTAAATTTGATTTTATGAATCGAACCAAATGATCCAAGGTCCATAGCCACATTATACTCCTGTTTCTCATCAACATCTTCAATCACAAGAAGTCTACTGAACATAGCCATGAAACGTCGGGAAGTAAAAAAATATTTGTAAAAATTGCGGTGGTACCTATCCAGGCGGCCTCTCACGTATGAGACCTACCAGTAAATTCTAGATAAAACGAATCCCCAAGCATCATCTTAACATTTCGTGACGATGAAATAAAACGATTTTTTAAGGTTTTTGCTGCAAAATAATCGGAACGTTGAGAAGTTAAATATGTAAAAATTTAACCAAATCCTTGATAAAGTTGTAAACAATAGTTTTATTTAAATAGACATGTTCTGAGAATTTCAACACTGACAGTGACCTGGCGGAAACTGCCTGCATCCTGCGACTTTCTTTTATTAGGTTGTAGATCCCGTAGTTGCGCATTTGCTCTTATGACACACATAATATAAATATTTTTGCAAAAATAACTCATTCTTAGATAGTTTAAAACCTTTTTAGTTATCGAATATTTTATACCTTTCGAACAATTTTTGAATCCAGTTTGAGCGAAAAAGACAAAACATTCAACAATCAAAATAAGATCTATGAATAAGGCTGATAATATTAAACTAAAACTTCCTTTACAAGTTAATCCATTCAAAATACTTAAGGTATTTTGAATGGATATTACAATATTAAAGATAAACTCCAGTAATAACCAGATAATAACACCAATATTAAAATAAACAACGCTACTTATTTTAAGAGAAGCACTCACATTGGTTAAACGTTCTACTTTTAATTTCGTGCAGTGATAACAAGCCGGGCATGAGCTGTGAAAGAAAACAGATGCTATCTAAACAAAGGGCCGGAGATACTAATTAAGTGCACGCTTTATACGGAGGGATCAATGAAGCCGCAACGAGGAAAGAATGCGTGAAAATGTATGGGATGGCAATTGTGGCGGAGACGGTGCGTTTCTGTTAAGCATTTGTGAGTATTTTATAAGAAAAATATGTAAATGTTGACTGTTTTTCTTCTCCTTATAATACGTGTGCGTGGTTTTCGTAGAATGAGTTTAGACAGAATAATATAGAATTTTTTGTTTGGTATATTCACCTTTAATTTTGAATTCAGTGATCAGCTGGACGTAAAGCTGTACAATCTGTGTTATGTTCTAAGTTTTAGCATTCCAGCATTATTTCATATTGGTTTATCTTACATTGGATTACGACTTCATATTTGTTTTTATTATCATCATCGTTAACATTGAACTGTTGGATAGGAGCTTGTTTCCGCGTTGTTCTTACTATAACAAAATTCATAACATCGCTGCGTTTTTGCTAAAGATTCCGCTGCGTTTCCAAGCGGAATTCCACCCCGTATGTTCACAAATACAGTTGCATGTGCGCGTTTGTTTTATTAACATCGTGCCGTTCCGAGTAAAAATAAATTCGACAGCGACGGGACGGTATAAATGTTGTGTTTACACCCGTTTAACGCTTAGTTTTTACTTTTATAACTGTTTGGAATAAACTATTTTACGCCATATTCTGGCATATAAGGAATTATAAACATCGTAAAATTGGAATAACCAATAGCGTTTAAAAAATAAATATTTATGCATATTTTTGGGAGTCTGGTTCCAGGAGACTTAAACAATTTTAATAGCGTTTAAAAAATGTATTTTAAAAATATTAACTATCGGTTTTGCAGTGAACTGTGAAAGTGAGAGAATTGAAAACGCATCCCATATAAATTCCAATTTAAATGAGTACTTTAATATTTTTACTTAAGGTGTGTTGGTTAACACCGCAAGACAAGAATGGGAGGGGTAAAAATGTAAACTCATATTATAGTTTATTTGAATTTACGTTCTTACCGTTTACGCACTACTATTACGGTAGCAACTATCTAAGTGTTGTTTGATCGAAAAGTACATTGTAAATTCTTAGGGTAATTGCCAACAAAATAAGACATAATAATATAGTGTAGGTTTCAATTAAGTTTGTGTTGCATCTTATCTATAAATACGTCACTAAAAGACTGCACATAGCATTGATTCCAGCGAAGCCCCGAAAACTACCAAAAAACTGTGTCGTAACGAATATTTTTTACAACCCAAGTCTCCGTTTTTTGTGAGTTAATTATTCAAGCTACCGACTGTGCATCGAACCGTGGACTTCCAGACGAATGGGCGCGGATTCTCCCACGACGTCCGGGAATGACCCGGGTTTGACATCCGGGGCGATGCTATTGTCTTGGACTGCTCCCGTAACGATTGGATACAATAGATTTAATTTTGTGTTGAAGTTGGTAATTTGTTAGAAATAAAAAGAGGTAAAGAGGATTAAATGAAACAGACTGGTCAAATAGATACCACCGCAATGTCTATTTCTACCGTCAAATAGCAGTATAAATGCAATGTTGTGATTCGGCTTGAAGGACATTGTAGCCAGAGTATCTACTGGACATATTGAGACTCAACACCTTAGGTTTCAGTATCGCAAGCGCAGTGGAATACCAAGCATTGCTTTGCAATTCATGAGTGGTCTTATCGCTTACACCCAGGCGAATGGCATACCATTCTCGCCATTCATAAAAAAAAGTTTTTTTATTATAAAACACAGCAATAGAAAACAATAGCAATATAAAGTACATGTTTAGAAAGCCTAAGGCAACAAACTACAATTACTTACAAATCTACCAAATCGAAATCGATTTGAGACGGCGATCAGTTCTCATCATAGACAATATGACTCATCATCCGTACAGTGCTCTATGTTAATCTATTTATTCCATTGTTATTTTTTTAATATTCTTTTTTTATACTTCCCCTTCCATTTCATCAAAAGTATGCTCAAAAATGTATAAGAAACCTTTGATGTAGAGGCTCTAATTGCAAAAATTTACTAGTGTGTACTGTGTATACAGCAAGTTCAATTTGATCTTACATAAAACATGATGTTATTATACGTTTGTTTGTGCGAAAATAATAAAATTACCAAACTAATAATAAAATACCAATTTTAAATTTAATCACGTCAAGTAGATGTTGATGATACCAAAAATAAAATGCTCTATGATGAGTTGTGTTTTTGTGTCTATTATAACAAAATCTCACGCCGCGACGACAGAAAAAATACAATAATAATAATCCAAATTACTTTCTAATTACACAATTAATTTCCGAAATCACATCATAACGCTAACTTTCTTACATCCGGGATTTAAGAAGTTAGAAAGAGAGGTCCTAGTTGGAAAGAGAGAGGTGTCATGGGTTCATCGCACTAGACTTGTGGACCTGTCCAATAGTGAACTTGGCTCAATAGGTAATAAAGTGTATGAACTGTTTCGTAAACTTTAATAGTATAAATTATGATATTTAAGTTAAGAGAGGAAACGAGAAGCGGTAGCGGTTAAGCGATTTCATCGCAAAGTTACAGTTGAGTATTTTTTTCATTACAATAATTGTGAGACGGGCATGCCTTTCGCCTGATAATAAGCGATATGACAGCTTATGTACAGTAACAAAATCAAACAACACCATGAATAAGAAAGTTAAGTCTCAATATGTCCAGAAGTTACTCTGGCTGCAATATCCTTCAAACCGGAACATAAAAGAGCATTTAATTGCTGTTTGACAATAAAGTTAAACAGTTGTAAAATTGCAATAATTATTACTTTAAGAAGGCCAACCGAAACATAGGTGAGTCCAAATCAATGGGATATTCGAAACGGGATTTACGTGTCAATAGAAATGTATATTAGAAAGTATACCTATAAGTAAATAAAAAGTATTCTTATTCTTTGGCTGATGGATGAAACAATAAGTATGCAGAGTTATTAAGTCGTATGTTTAGTGACTAGATAATGATAACCAATAAAATTTAATATTAATATAAATACCATATCTCCCGGCTACAAGGTGAACGGACGACCTGGCTAAAGTTGCAGGAAATCGCTGTATGCAGGCCGCTTCCAACAGGTCGATGTGGAGATCCTTGGGGGAGACCTATGTCCAGCAGTGGACTTCCTGTGGCTGAGATGATGATGATAAATACCATTACAATAGCCTTGATAAGCACAGTTAATAATTTAACATAATCTGTAAGCGATTAAAAAACGCTAACAGCTTACGTTAAGACCACATCGCGAAGTTCTCAAAGTCACGAAGAATGCACATTCAACCCGAGATCCGGGTCCCATGCGCCATGTCTTGTGTTTTATTTTCTTGATTCTGCTAATGTTCAAAAGTATAGATTTCTGTCTGTAAGGTTTTTCAAATAAAATAATGCGCCGAAAAATATTGTTCTTTATTTATTGCAATGAATGGCGAAACAAGCATGCCGTTCGCATGACAAACGTTTCGAAACACAACTGTGCATTTACACTGCTGTTTAACGGAGAAATAGACAATGCGGTGATAGCTACCCAGGCGGCCTCACACATATGAGAGACCTACCACCAGTAAAGTATAGTAGTACCAGTAAGTAGTATATATCGTATAAAATTTATTTTTCATTCAATGGCCAGACGTGTATGCCATCAGCAATGGTGATACGACCACTCATGGACAGCAAAGCCAGGGTTTCAGGGTGGATAAGTACGAACATAGGTCTTGGGTCCTCTACAATCTTCATCATAGGACGAATCGTAATGACAAAGCTATTATTTACTACGTTATCATATTACATCACCCTAGTCAGCTATTGGTATTACATCTAAATTATTTCCTTTGAAGATTGAATTGATTATAATTGGCTGTACGACTGACGACTCCTTTTCTCCCAAGAGCTAACTAAAAATAAATCAGCAACACTCATAATGTTATGAGAAAGTCAGTACAAAGCCATTAAACAGTATTCATAATATTTGAATATTGTGCGCGTGTGAAAAAGAAATTGCGTGCGTCAAGACTTTTATTTTTTATTTATATGATTCAGATGGTATGTCTCTTATTGTACTATACATATTTTATATTACGTTAAGATTTTGTAAATATTAGTTGAAAGATATTCGAACAATCCGAATAACGAGTACATTACACTATTTAAAACTCATTATGTAGCAGAAAGCCACGTATTGGAGAAATCTGGTAACATCATAATCTTGGGCCGCAGAAACAGGAAATGTTTGGGTCAAAAATTCACACAATGAAAACCTGTATCCAGTGACTTCTAGTTTTTTATCCAGGGTATTTACATCTAGTTTGTAGTTTTGTCTCTATCTTAGCAATGAAGGAAACAAGACAATTATGTATTTATATTTTGTAACTACTGTTCATTTTAATAAATAATAATTAATATTTTTTTATGAGTTAGGGCTAATTTGTTAGGCCTCGACATTATCAGAGACTGAACCTTCAATAGCTATTGTCAGCAAATTGCTTTTTGTTAATAACATCACACAGAAGTACCCGTGCCAGGTTTGAGAGTTAAATGATCTCTACAAAGTCCTCCAGTCTTCATAAAAGAAGCCTGAAAATAAGTGCCAATTACTAAAAGGCATAAACAAAGCAAATTCGCGCTGACATCACGATATACCGTAATGAATCAATGTCGCTACAAATGCTTACATCAATGCATTCGTCATTATACATTCACGACACGCCACAAACCAGGATCCTCTTGATACAACAATATTGGCAACAACACCGCATATCGTTTAATATCAAATACACCTGACAAACATTTTTAAAGTACAACAAAATTACGCTGAAATATTTGTCCAGTTTAAAAACGCTTTCTTGATACAGACTTTCTTAACCGCCTCAACTATCTCGCTGGACTGGCCCACACTCTAAGACACACTATTGTTTGTAATAGTAGCACATCTAATATTTCTATGATTTATAAGTAGGTATATCTATTTATGAAGATCTCCAACTAAGAATTCCCATTACAAGCCACTTGTTATATTGATTTTTAGACTTTGTGCTTCTACTATTACTCATAGCACTCAGTATTCCTCGTCATTCATTTATTCTATAGCAATAAAGCGTTTTCCCTGATTAAATTACTACTAAGAATAAATAGATTAATACATATTACATTTAACAAAATACTACAAGATCTACCCAAATTCGCAAACAAAAATCTCAATTCATACCTCACTATCTGCTTATTTTGTTAGCAAAATTTATACGTAAACACACCCAAAAGTAATAGTTGGAAATTGTAAAAACAATTCACAAAAATAATAACATGAATGTAGGCCGAAATTCCTCAATTTGGACGTCTAGACTAACGTATTCAGGTCAACGCACTTAACAGTATTTATATTTGCTGTTTTAATAACATCCAACCATACTATACAAGTGTACAAAACTACGTGAATTTGTAATTAGGTTTATTACCACGGTCAGAATTTGTTCTATATTAATACTATTTTGAAGATGTGGACTCATTTTTCTCGGAATCGTCCATCGACCTATAGTCATGGTCATCTGCTGATTCATCCAAAAGTAGCGTACATACTCGAATTGTTTTAAATGTTTTTTTTTTTATTTCAGGTAAGTGAAAGTGACTTGGTGCGTGTAATAAACGGCGTACAAGGTAAAATTATCTAGCAAGATAAATTACAAGAACGTTTTGTTACTCCCTTTGAGTGGTAAAATATTTTGTAATAGATAAAAATAAATAGTTTTAAAATATAAATTGTATCGGCCAGGCCTGAAAAATTTAACTACGTGATAAATACGGCCATGTTTTAAAATTCCACTTCACAATAAAATGGATCTATAAAACATAAAAAATAATATTTAATAAATAAAATAATTTAACCTCGTTTCACAGAAATTGATTAAAGCGTTGCGTAACATAAAATGTTTACAAGTTTAGATTGATTGACCGGAAATGAATACAACAAAATGGCAGAGCGGTTTAGGCATGTAATGGCCGCGTTTTATACTCCAATTAGGCAGAACCTGCCTTTTAAAATAAACATCTACATATTTTATTATTAAAATACGATCATAATTTTATAAAATCCTCCTATACATTATACATAGATATTATGATGGGAGGACGACGCGTCGCTCAAAATATTGCCTCTAAAAGGACATGGAAATTCCTGAGCTTTAGGATATCTGCTTTGATCAAAATATTTATTAAATTCCTTTAAAACCGCCCGTAATTTCTGACTGCAAAGATGAGGTCTCGGATTTGAATCCCGGGCCGGACAAGGTGATACTGGATTTTTTACTCATAAGCCCGTATGCTCGTTCCCTATTCATTCCAATCACATCGTGAGACCAATAATTCTGATGAAAAAATGATTGTCCCTGGTTGTACCTATGCCTACCTCTTCTGGGTAAAAACGCATGATTTTATGTATGCAATAGATTTCATAGGATAAAATTATTTTCCATAATCCATAACTATGCATAATTGCAATTTCATTAACCCAAGCAATTCCAATCTTCAGATTCCGGATTCAGAGTACACCTACAAACGAATTAATCACGGCAATCATAGCAATATAAATTCAATTAATATACTTGATCAGAAACTCGGCCCTAACCTCAAAGCAATTCAGAAGGAAATTCTATTTCCATGCGAATAACAAATTGCCTCTATAATTCCTACATTTGTCATGATTAACGTACATTTGTCAGCGCGTCCGGTGACGGGAACATGGCCAGCTGGGCATTTCTCTATAATGTGTGGCACGCAATGTACTGTGATTATTTGTGGCATATTTACTAAATTGATTAATACAAAAAAACAACGCTTGACAGTCACATACATAGTCCTGAATCCATATTAAGATCAATTAAGTCTGGTGTCGTGGATATCAGGAACTACGAGAGACTTTAACGTGTCACAGAGGAAATAAATATTTGTGTGTCGCACAAAAATTTCTCTCGTTGCAGAGTCGGCGTCTAACCAACTGCACCACGGAGGCTGTCTGATATGTTTGATATTTGAGTAACAATAGATATATATAACTTGCATAGTGGACTATATGGCATAACTCCTTTCTATCGTACTCCCGATTGCAGATGATATCCTACAGTGGGACGTATATGATCCGGTATAAAAATAAATTTATATGCGGAAAAATAATATGCATGTAAAACAGGAGCAAATATAGGACGGATAATGTTACAATGTTGTATAATAACAAATAGATTATGACTCGTAACGATGTAAGTTATGGAATTCTCCATATACCATCTCTATACGAAAGATTGAAATTAGTTACTTAAAATACATTATCAACAATTTGCATGCATGTAGTAGATACATCATTTTACAATATTTTTAATTCAATCAGTTTACACACGTCCATCATAATAATACCAATTGATTTGTCACGTCTCGACTCACAGGCGCTAAGACACAGCACAGCACTACGTCATTCCATAATATTTTGAAACATTGCCAGCTTTTCGCACTTACTCACCCATTCAAGAGGGCACACTGGATATCAATATGTATTGTTGGACAAAATGTTTTATGTTTCAATAGTTTTACTACCAATATTTAAAAAATAATAACAATATAGAAGTGACATATGCTTTAATTTTATGAGAATAAATGATGCTACTTTAAATAATTCATTTAAATAGTTTAAATTTTAACATACATACCAATAGTTGCCGAGGGATTAAAAATTATTATCATTAGGTATCGTTGATAAATTTAGATAATATAATCAAAAATCATCATCATCAACCCATAATAGATCACTGCTATGAAAGATAAATCCTATAATAAGTAAGAATATGACAAAAACTACTTATATCCATTAATCAATTACTAATATCATTTTCACCCAGTTCAAAATGAGAACATAAATTTTTAACCATTACTTTTACTTTTAGGTCAATATTTGCGCTCGTTTTGCGTCTAATGTTCGCATTAACTTTCACGTTTATACCAGATTAAACACATCCATAACATTACATTAATTCGCACACGGCCGCAAGGAAAATAAAAGTCATGCCGCATAATCATGTAAAAATGAGATGGGTAATAAAAAAACACGAGCATAGTAAGACAGTTGTAACGAGCAAAAAGTTTAGTATAAGAAAAAATTTAAGTCTAAAGTACAGTAGGTCGAAGTTGACTGAATGGTTTATTTATGTTTGAGGAAAACTATTTGATATTTGAAATTAATTAGCATTTTCTATTTTGGCAATCACGGAGCTCTTGCCAGTACCATCTGGTGCCATAGTAACTGAATCTGAACCGTTAAATATTAAATGTTTTTGTACGGACCTACTCCACAATCGAGAATGCGATTGCGAGTGGTTAGACCATATAGTATAGCGGGTTGGTATTACTAAACTATTAAATGTTTATTTTAAAATATTTCATAAATCGATTTCGACGCAAAGGCGTGGATCACTAGTGGATTTTACACTTTTATCTACTGTGGTATCAGGGTGCATACATACATCATACTATTACAAAAACAGCTGAGTAGTCTAAAACATATTTGTCTTAAAATTATAACATTTAGCACCACTGGGTACACATCCGGCTTTCCCGTTACGCGTAACGTCTCTGTGCTATAAATATTCGGGTTTTTGAACTCACGACCGATATGTGAAACTCATAGCTTAGGTATAACTTTCCTAGTGCCATTATATTACGTTTGTTTGACACAGGAATACATTTTTGACAGGAATAAGTTCCAATCAATGAATAGGTACGATAATAACTTGGTCATCCTATTTGTTGATATCAGTAATTCTACTGTTGTATTTTGTGAATTATGAGCTGAAATGAAAAAATAACGGGTTTTATTGCGAATTTGGTTTGATTTTTACATTTTTTAAGAGATCTACCACCAGTAAAATAAAAAATATAAATAGAATTGAGGCCTTCAAGTTTTATCTATACCTATAATATTCTTGAATCCATAAGCGTTTTAACGTAATACATATGTTAAAATAGAAGCAATAGGTTGGAGTTCATTAATTATCGTATTAAAACTAGAAGCAAACTTAAAACAAGAACAACTGGTATGCATTTAAAAAGCCTTAAACTCTAATTTAGATAAAATAGCGTTAATTTGTGTATTTATTTGATATCTGTATAACGGGTCTCGACGATTGGTTGTACGTGATAATATATTTTGACCCGTTTGTAAACGTGATTCTAAGAATTGTGAAATATTTGTCAATTGTTTGGTCATTGGTGGACCCGCATTGAGTAAGCAATATTAAATCGCCCTTATGTTTAATCCTAATTGTTTGTTTTAAGAGAAGTCAGAAACTGTATGTATTATATTTTTGTGGTATTTTCAAGAAGATTTGCTATAGCTTATATTTAACTTAAAGCTGATATGTATAAGTATTTGAATGATATACTTGCATTTTAAATTATTTGGGAGCAAAGATTGCTTTTTTAACTTTTGATACGACACAAGACACATAAAATCAAAATCACTGGCAGATTTTGATGTATGTAGTTTTTGAGTGTATTTAGAATGATGCACCTGCAAATATTGTGATTTTAAATAACGTTATCACCTCAGCTGTAAAAATCTTTAATTATTTTTTTTTACTTGCCTATACTGTCTCACTGCAGGGCAAAGGCCTCCCTTTCCTTCTTCTACCCGTCTCTATCGAAGGCTTTCTCCATCTTCATCATCATCTTCCAGTTGTTATGAAAATGATCTAAGTCATCTTTCCACCTTCTGCGCGGCCTACCACGTGGTCTTTTCATGTTTTCGGGAGTCCATTCGCATTAGCAGTCCTAGCCCACAGCTCCCCTGACATGCGACAGACGTGGCCTGCCCAGTCAGACAATCTTGAGTTAATTAAACAAAATTCAATCAAAGTCGAGCAAAAAGCAATAGTTACGTAAAAAAGAATACACCAGATAAAACGTGCGTGGTTATCTCTCAAATATGTTATGTAAATGCACTATTATGTAAAAATGTGGGTTAAATTTGTATAAATATATAATTTTCTTATTAATTTAATTATTTATTGCCTTGGTGAGCAGGCTTTTACGGGTTAGATAGTAAAAAAACAAGCCTTGTGTTTTAAAATCATTAGCTAAAATATGTATATTTTATTAAGATTTAGAATTATTGGTTTATAATATTCGACAATGTTATATAATAATACCGTGTTCATTCAAGTTCTAAGATTTTACAGCTGTATCGTGATGGTACATAGGGAATAAGCAATACGCGTGATGGAGACAAATGTAAAAGCGTACTCACATTGCCGCCTGCAGGTCCGCCTGGGTGAAGATAGTCCGTTCCAGGATCCGAGAAACTCAACGTGACTTCCTAAATTGTTCTGTCGACGCCTTTTGTCCGTTATTGAACGATTATGAACGCCACAGGAATAATTCTATGGCGACCGCGTGCGCGCCGGTTACGATATTTTTCGTTGTTGTTGCACTCGCGGCCCGCGGAGATGTTGTAGCGCGTCCTCCGTGTGGGGGCGCTAGTTGCGCGACGCGTGATTGGCGCGTCGACGAAATGCCTCGACGGCATTGGCGAATTGGCTAGTTGGCGGCAATGCGCGCGAGTTTGAAGATCCTCGCCATTTCACATGTGCCAACATCACGCATTGTATTGAACAAAAACGGTTACGAAACATTCCGCCCACCAAAATACATTGATGTATTTTCGAAATTATAAACAAATCAAACAATTAAAGAAGAAGGCATATGATATCTTACGAACTAAAAAAAAAAAATACGAAATAATGATAATCAAATTTAATCCGCTTGGTTAGGTAAGGGACAAAGTTTGACTAAAGGTCTCGTAAGGCGAGTGCCTTCGGCCGTACGTATCGTCGCGATTCGGACTACGCCATCTGGGCTAGGGTGCAACTCCTCAACCCGAGCCAGGGGCCAATGTAACGGAATTGAATTATCAGTTTTAATAATTACGATCGATCCTACATCTAACGGTCGTGAATTCTTGGTCCACTTCGCTCGCTGAGTTAACGAATGAAGATATTCATGTTTCCAACGATTCCAGAAATCCTGCTGGAATCGCTGAATCAACTGCCATCGACCCAATCGATTTATATTTAATGAAGTAACATCTTCATCAGGAACAGTCGTAAGCGGCTCAAGAGTTAGAAAATGGCCTGGTGTTAGAACTGACAGGTCATTGGGGTCGGAGCTCAGCGGACAAAGGGGCCTTGAATTTAGCATTGATTCAATTTGTACGAAAAGTGTCGTTAATTCTTCAAATGTTAGACATTGGTCGCCAACGATACGATACAAATGTGATTTCACAGATTTTATTTGTATTTCCCACACTCCACCGAAGTGGGGACTTGAGGGCGGATTGAAACGAAATTCGATTTGATTTGTATGAGCAGCATTTCGCATGTAGTTTATTAATTGTGCATTAGCACCGACGTAATTTGTGCCACAGTCAGAATGAATTACGCTAACCCTTCCGCGACGTCCGGAGAAGCGACGCAACGCAGCAAGGAAAGCGTCCGAGGAAAGGTCCGATACCGCTTCAAGATGCACCGCACGAGTCGCAAGACAAACAAATAAATATAAGTATGCTTTGGTAATTTTTGCACCGCGATGTTTACCGCTTTTAACTCGAAAGGGGCCGCCGTAATCGGTCCCTACGACAGAAAATGGTTTCACCTGATTTACGCGAACTGCAGGCAGATCGCTCATAAAGGCTTCAAGTGGAGATGGGTGTGTCTTGTAACACGGTACGCATTTGGATAAGCAATTTCGAATGGCACGTTTAGGAGATAATATCCAAAACTGTTGCGAAAGAAGATACTGCGTTGTATTCACGCCGGCTTGACAATTTTCACGATGAACAGCTTCGATTATAAGGAAAGTCAAACGTGATGTACGTGGAAGCAGAGCAGGGTGCTTATGCTCAAATTCGAGACCAGATCGGGAAAGGCGACCGCCCACCCTGAGAATTCTCTGGGCGTCGAGAAACGGGTTTAACTTACGCATTTGTTTCGATAATAATTGACCTTCCTGGAGCTGACGAATTTCGTTTTCGAAAGAAGCTTGTTGATTGTGCTTTACGACGATCAACAAAGCGGCATGAAGCTCTGCGTTATTTAAAAACGAATCAGAGCAACGATTGTGTTTATGACGTATAAAATTTATGAATCTCCGCCACCAACATATTATACGTTGAATTTTCCGAATGGAAGAATAACGATCGAGTAAAATATCTATAAAAGAATTATTCGTATCATCAGAGCTAAGAAAGCTTTTCAGCTCCTTTGCCTCCGACTGAAGAAGATCCTCACTAGGATCGACATTAAGCTGTGGCCAATGTTCGGAAGGTAAGCGCAGCCAAATAGGACCCGCCCACCATAACCGATTATTGACAAGATCGAATGGTAACTGACCACGAGATGCGACATCGGCAGGATTGTCTTCAGAGGCGACATGGCGCCACTCAACATCCGGAATGATATCGTGAATATGACTAACGCGGTTAGCGACGAAAGTTTTCCAACAAGACGAATGAGAATGCAACCACGCTAGAACAACGGTAGAATCAGACCAAGCTATAACGCGAGTAAATGGAAAAGATTGCGCAAAAACATCCATAACGAATTTCAACAAGTCGGCGAGAAGGACTGCAGCGCAGAGCTCCAAGCGAGGTAAGGAAACAGATTTCGTTGGCGCTACTCGCGCCTTTGAACAAACAAAAAACGTCTGAATATGACCTTCAGTATCGATAGTACGTAGGTATACAACACCACCATAGCCAGTTTCAGAACTATCCGAAAAACCATGCAGTTCCCAAGATAGACAGTTTTGACTAGGAATAAAACGAGGAATTTTCAACGAACCTAGTAATGGTATTTGCTCAAGGTAACGACACCAAAATTTGACTATGTCTTCGGGAGGATCTGCATCCCAATCGATTTCAAGAATCCACAGTCGCTGCACCACCATCTTTGCCAATAAAATTAACGGAGACAGGAAGCCAAGCGGATCATAGATCCGTGCCAGCTCGCTAAGTACGTTACGTTTAGAACACTTCTTATTCTGTGGAGTAACGGAGTAAAGAAAGGAATCATTGGATGGATCCCATTTAAGACCCAAGACCTTGAGAGTAGGGTTATCATCGACATCCATGGAAACAGGATCGGTGAGGCAATGTTCGCGAGGTAAGTCCGCAAGCAGCGTAGGGCAATTGCTCGCCCACTTTCGGAGCTCGAAATGTCCCCTTTTCAAAAGTTCAATAATTTCGGATTTTACAACTTGAGCCTGATTTATATCACGGCACCCAGTTATGATATCATCGACATAAATGTCAGATTCCAGAACCTTACTTGCATGTGGAAAGTTACTGCCCTCGTCACAGATCAGCTGTTTGATGGTACGGCATGCCAGAAAAGGAGCAGAAGACACACCGTATGTGACGGTATTAAGACGATATTCCTGTACAGGTTGATCGGTATTAAATCGCCAGAAAATACGCTGATAGTCACGATCTGACTCTTGTAGTAGAATTTGACGATACATTTGCTTCATGTCTGCAGTAAAGACAACGGCATGAAGGCGGAATTTTAAAAGAATTTCAACGATGTTGGTTTGCAATTTGGGACCTACGAGCAAAACGTCGTTTAATGAAAGTCCTCTAGCATCCTTTGCAGAGGCGTTAAATACTACGCGAAGAGGTGTAGTGGTGCTTTCTGTGCGAAGTACAAAATGATGAGGTATAAAATATTTTCCCATTTTCAACGCGTCAGGTGATATAAGACTCATGTGGCCATGATCAAGATATTCCTTCATGAATTCACAATATTTAGCATACAGCTGTTCATTTTTAAGAAGACGTTTTTCAATGGAATGAAAACACCGCAAGGCTATATCACGAGATGTAGGAAATATAGTTTCTTGTTCACCGTGTTTGAACGGTAAAGAAACAACGTATCTACCGGTAGCATCTCTGGTATGAGAATTCTCAAAAATCTCCTCGCATCTCTGATCTTGCAAAGTAAGAGGTTTTGAATGCGAAACTGTTAACTCCTCAAGCTGCCATAATCTCTTGAGATCATCATGAATTTGTGGTTCGTTTAAGGCAAAAAATGAATGAAATTTTGAATCTGTGTATCCAACGTTCCCGATAAGAAGCCATCCAAACAGCGAATTTATAGCAGACGGTTGGTTGGTACCACCTTCGATTGTTCCCGGTAAAAGAAGCGAAGCGAAACATTTCGCGCCGATAAGTAGATCTACAGGGCCAGGTATGTGACAATTTGGGTCCGCTAACTGCAACGATTTAATATGCTGCCACGATGATTTATCAATCCGAATGGATGGCATCTTCCCACAAATGCTTGGCAAGGTCAAGGCTTTAATGGAAAAGAGAAACTGGTCATTATGCCCGAGATCAAGGTTAACAATACCTGACACGGGAGCTGAAGTATGACCCAATCCACTAACCTTATGGGATGTGGAAGTACTGGTGAATCCCAGTCGCTTGACAGCATTCTCTGTGATAAAATGACTTTGACTACCGGAATCAATTAAAGTTCTAAACGGTTGGAAATTACCCAAAGAATCACGAATCTGAACAATCGCTGTCGATAATAAAATATAAGATTGTTCATGCGTAGTGGTCAACACTCGAACCTGATCTTCAGGTTTATCGACACCTGGAGAAATAGCTAAGGAAGTAGTGAGCGATTCTCCTTCATGCAAAAGGGTATGATGTCGTTGATGACATTTATTACATCTGAATAAAGATCTACAATCTTTAACGGTATGAGACGTTCTCAAACAATTGAAACACCAACGATGAGTTCGAGCATACTCATTGCGTTCGGTGACCGAAAGTTGTGTGAATTTGTCACACTTATTTATCGAATGATTTAGTTGACAAAATGTACATTTTACAATTACCGCTTCTGGTGTTTGTGAAGAAGGAGAACTAGACTTTTCCTCAGAAGTTGACTTCGCCGCAGTGTTTGAAAGAAATATGGAAGTCTTCTTTTGAAACTTCGAATTGTTCGACCTGACTTTATGTGATTTAATTATATCCATAGATTTCCCTACGTTAGGATTAACCTGATCAATTAATGAAAAATGATTATCTCGAATAAAGGCGTCAGCTTTATTATAAAGGAAAGATTTTAATTCTTTAAATTGCGGCAACTCTGACGATTCTTGTCTTTCTTCAAAAGAACGCCGGGTTTGAGTATCTAATTTTGACAAAATTAAATAGCACAGAACAAAATCCCACTCGTGAATAGGAAGGTTGAGACTGGATAAAACGTTTAAATTTTCATTGACTAAATCAAAATTTCGGCGAAACTCGATCGGTGAAAGTGATTTTAAATTAACATTTAATATTTCTTTCCAACATGTAAATGCTAAATCCCGTTTATCACGGTATCTGGCCAGCAACGCTTCATACGCTCCGCGATAATATTTACCTTGAATCGGGTAAGATCGAATCACACCTAAGGCGTCACCACTAAGACAGGTCTCAAGGTATTGCATACGCTTCGTATCCGAAAGTGATTCATTATTATGAATCAAAGAATTAAATAAATCGAAGAACTTAGGCCACTCTTTGATTTCACCAGAAAACGATGGTAGGTTAATTTTAGGCAACTTTATGTCGCATCCTGACGAATGGCTTGCATTTTTATCGCAAGGATGAACGTTAGAAACAGGAAATAAATTTCGATTAATTGCCAAAATTTGAAAATGAATATCATCAAACTCGGTACGAATTTCATCTTCTTGTTGGAAATCGTCATCATCGATAACGCCTAAAATATCCGAATGAACGCTCTCAAAACTTTCGATTAATTTTGGCAATGAGGAGAATTGAACATCAAATAAATTCAAACACGATTTATCTTCCTCTGCCGATTCAGCAACTTCTAGAAGTTTCTTTAAACGGTTGAGGGCCAAAGTACGCTTGCGCCGTAATACAGGCAAATCCTGAACCCTCGGACTATCTACACTCGCTAACTTTGTTAAACGTGTCTTTGGTTTAGTAACACGAACCGGACGATACGACATTTTAAATAAATGTCGAATAAACGAAATTAAAATTAAGTATATCAAACTATTGTATAGTCACTGCCTACCCTTTCACGAATAGAAGTACTGTACGCGAGAACGAATGACGATGAGTACAGCACACGAATTTGAAAATCAGGACAGCAAATGACTAACGAATACTGAAGTATAATAAGTATCTACTTAAGTACTTATTCCTTCAAAACGAAACTGAATTGCCTACAAAAGTTATAGCATCACAAAATTGCAACACGAATGTATGTAAACAAAGAACGGTTAAATGAATATTATTATGACACCTACCCGAATGCACAATAATAATAAGACAGGCCAAACGGCGTATTTAACCGACTACGAGAAATGTGTACACTTGTCGCCTATTTGTACTCGAATATACTCGACGTTTCAATTGATAAATGTCGCTAGAATAAAAACCGATGAACGACACCTATATTAAAACTTCCACGGAATAGAATCTATGTATATGTTAACCTATGTGTATTTAACACGAAGTGAATTTGTTCAACGAATTGGAACTAGAATAGATGTAACGCAAGTAACGAGGCGATAAATAACAATATTCAAATGCATATAATACACCGGCTACCAATACTAGAACGTTTATTACGCTGATATGATTATGTACATTAGGGGACAAATGGACATCGGCGCTAAGGATAAATAAAAGACAAAATGGCTAACATTTGAACAACTCGACGAGAATGATTTTAAATTGTTTGCATTAAATGAACATTTGAAACACAAGTAAATGTAATTGTAAGGAACTATTCACGTACAAATTAATTATTAATATTTTTATTCTATAAATGAATTGATAACAGTTTGCTTTAAGTTCCTATACGATATGTACGACGAAATAATTACGCTACTGTAATTTGGTCGGCTTATAATATTTACGTGAATTGACGATATTTAACAATGTAAATAGTTTGAAAATATACTACACTGTATTTAAGTTTTATGCAAACAATCATATGCCTTCCTGGAATGACCGGTTGGAATGTTATTTGTTAATTTTTAACAAAATGTGCAATGGCGGTATCGTAATGCTTCGAACCAAGTTTATCGCAAGAAAATAACTCGGAATCTATGTTCGAAATAGCGAATGTACTCACTATTCCCGGGTTTCGGCACCAAAATATGTACCGTGATGGTACATAGGGAATAAGCAATACGCGTGATGGAGACAAATGTAAAAGCGTACTCACATTGCCGCCTGCAGGTCCGCCTGGGTGAAGATAGTCCGTTCCAGGATCCGAGAAACTCAACGTGACTTCCTAAATTGTTCTGTCGACGCCTTTTGTCCGTTATTGAACGATTATGAACGCCACAGGAATAATTCTATGGCGACCGCGTGCGCGCCGGTTACGATATTTTTCGTTGTTGTTGCACTCGCGGCCCGCGGAGATGTTGTAGCGCGTCCTCCGTGTGGGGGCGCTAGTTGCGCGACGCGTGATTGGCGCGTCGACGAAATGCCTCGACGGCATTGGCGAATTGGCTAGTTGGCGGCAATGCGCGCGAGTTTGAAGATCCTCGCCATTTCACATGTGCCAACATCACGCATTGTATTGAACAAAAACGGTTACGAAACAACAGCTATTTCCTATACTGAATTAATTATAATCCGGAATTAAACAAGATGATAATATGTCCAGACATTAAATTTTGCTTGACTTCGCTCTTGTACCCAGGACGTCTCATTACAATCCTACATACACATTAAATTACTATTAATAAGAATCATTCAGTTACCTCTCAAATTTTTCTTCATGAAAACAAGCGTCATTTTTTTAACCGACTTCAAAAAAGGAGGAGGTTCTCAATTCGACTGAATGTAGCTTTTTTTTTATTGCATGGGTCTGGCAAACAAGCAAATATGTCACATGGTGGTGAACCATAACTCTTGGATGTTTTGTCTGTAAGCCCTCTAAAGCTGAAATTTCAATTCAATAATTTATGTTGTCAATTGAATAATATAATTTTATTTTATACAGATAGCATGTGTACAAAAAATAACAATCGGATACGGTCAGCCGACTGAGATATTTCCTTACGCTCTTGTTTGTCAACCTTGCGTCCACGGCCGGCAAATAATACTTTATACTTGATATTATAGTTTCACAATAGTATCGTTTACCATTTAAATTCGTCTTTAAATGTTTTTTAATGCAATGAATGGCGAGACGCGCATGCCGTTCGCATGGTAAGCGATACGACTGCTCATGAACAGTAGCAAAACCAAACAACACCTTGAATTACAAAGCAATGCTTGGCTTCCTTGCCGTCCTGAGACATAAGATTTTAAGTCTCAATATGTCCAGTAGTTACTCTAGCTATAATGTCCTCCAATCCGGAACACAGTGCATTTACACTGCTATTTCGCGGGAGTAATAGACATTGCGGTGGTACCTAACCAGGCGGCTTCTCACAAATGAGAGATCCTCCACCATGTAGGAACTTTTATAACAGTCTGAGTACTGATATTCATTTATTGTATTAAAAAAGTATTGCTATCGTCAGATCAAAATTCAGATCATCCTTTTTCCGGATGCCCAATACCCCTTTCCCCTTTCCATCTTTTTCCTTCCCGCTCCCCTCCTGATTTAATCGGCCGGCAACTCATCTATGATCCAAATGTGGATTTTCATAGCTTCGCACACATTTTTTAAATGTTCTCGCGTGTTTCCAATTAGATTTATAGCTGACCTCTCAAAATTATTGCTGTCAAATGAATTTTGTATGAAGGTCACCATATTTTTTTTATAAAATCGATATACCTACTAACGAAAGCCAATAAAATACTTATATGTCCATGTGGCTTAATCAATACAATCTCAATAACTGGATATTCAAGTGCTTTTACTTAATGTCACAATACCTAGTAAAAATTTATAAGCTCCTGCTTTGAAGTCGCTTAAAAATACAACTGTACTCTGTAATTCGTGAAACCAGAAACTAATAAATCATCATTAAATTCACGGAGTCGACAATTTTCATTAAGCCACGAGAATTAGTTATAAAAACATAGACTATGTTCACTGAGTCATTAGTTTTTATACCCATAAATACACGTCTTGTAATGAGCCAGCTTAATGGGAACCCCAAAAACAATGACGAAAGCGAAAACACATTAGACGACGCAACCGCTTAACGGTCGGCGGTTTAGGCTTGACCTACATGCGTGAAATCCAAAATATTTTAGTATTTCTACTGAGAATTGAGGTATGGTTAGCCGTATGCATAAAAAAACGAAGAGTGTTCGTCTGGTCCTTAGAAAGACGCACCATTCCAAGATTATAAAAGCATTTTCAAAATACAGTAGCTGGAATATGCTCCTAAATTCCTTTTGGTTCATCTTCTATCATTTTTCTTCCAGATATGTTACAACTGGGAAAATTATATTCAATGAGTACTAGCTACTACTATAGATATTAGCTTTTCATTTCAAACAATTATTATGAGTCGCAACTCTAAGCTCAGGATACAAATCACAATAACCATATCAAACAATGTGATAGAGAGAAGCTTCTTAGGAATGACTTTCTAAAGACTAAGAATCTCACAAGTGGCAGGAATTAAAAACAATAAAGAGCGTTCACATCGCACAATTGAATAATCAGTGGAACGTCACAAGGGCCCGTAGCGAGACAAATTGTCAGTTAACCCTTACCACTTTAATTGGTAGATAATTCTTTTAACTGGAAAAATTACATCGGTTCTACCAGTTTTAGTCTGATTGTTGTACAATACCTATATTTTATTGTCAAAATAAACATTTGGCCTTCAGGATCCTAATTCCTATCCTAGATAACATGTGGAACTGGTTAAATAGGTGACCGCTGAACGGAAAATGGTGATTTTTAAATAATCCCAAACGTAAATTATTTTTAAACTGGAAGATCAAATACAGTACTTACTTTTTTAATAGAGCAACAAAATATGAGATTTAATGGATACCAATCCATCCGGAATAACACCAGAGAAATGGAAAATGAAATAAATCCAAAATTAGACTCTTGCACGGTAAAAAACACTACTCGTATTTGGCATCATGGGGTCAATATAATGTTAACATTAACAATGCACGAAAATTATACTTATTAGAACACTGTGTACCTCGCTAAAAATACAGACTTGAGTTTCTTGGAGTAATTCTAAATACCCATGTCCCATTTACGAGGAATTTAGAGGAATGTCAAGTAGCCGCTATGATTTCATTTTCGCTCTAACTCGGATGTTTCATGCCAGGGCATTAATCATCGCTAGAAAAAATCGAATGAAAGTGGCAAATACAAATGTTGATATAACATCACTTCTAAAAGGCATGTCAAATACGGTACGTTTACACAAATTTAATGTAAACGGACTCGGTTAGGCAGTGTCAAATGTATTGCAAAGCTATGTGTACGAAGAAATTCGATACAATACACGATATTGAAGTTTTGTTTTTGTAAATAATGTAGGTTTGTCGTGGATTTGTCTGTATTTCATTTTTGTCGTTTGTAAAAGTTATCTTTTGTCTAAAGATACTTTTCTATCCTTGTAATTTGTTTCATTCATTTTTCTTAATTATTGAGTAGATATATTAAAAATCTTATCGCTCTAAGCGATTTCTTACAAACAACCATTGGATGGATATGAGAAATGGAAAAGAACGGAATTAAATTTAATTCTACAAAATAGTCCTCTTTTTATCAATGTCAGTTTGATAAAATAAGATTTTTTATAGAGGTATGTGACTACAAGCTGGGCATAATATTATATCCGACAACATATTTAGATAGATTTTAACTTATCGCTGCTTTAATTTGATAACGACATATCTCAAAAATGAACTTTTTTCAGGAGAGCAGTTTAAATAAAGCAAAATAATTAATTATTTATATATTTTATTATAATAATGACAACTCTTTGAAAGTTGCTTAAATCTACGTATAATCTATAAAAAAATATAAGTTTTATTCACATAGTATTTTAGATTAATTTGTGTTTAATAAAACATTATCATCAAAATACACATTTCGTTATGTGCCACTATCAAATTAAAGCAGCGTTATGTATAGGACAATGACCTTAAATCAAAGAGTCAATACCTGTTACTAGACTCAAAAAGACATAAGAACCATTTACTAGTAATGCTTGTATACGCAAACATATATCACACAAAAACTGCAATAATAAAATATTACAACACATCTATTATTTTTCCTTGAAATTCAAAATGCGTTGCAATTATATCTATTTGCTAGATTAGCATTTTTAATCTATATTATGTTATGTCATAATACTTTGTTTACTTTATAAAATCAATGCATTGCTGTTTATTTTACCTTTCACCGTGAAATATTATGGATAGGTGAGTCAGAGGTGGTTTAATGTTGAATGCCTGTTTGTCCATAATGACTATCATTGATTAATTTGGTGTGACTGCTGTGGTGCTTTTGAGCCGTTGAATGATTAATCCATAATGGCTTTAGGCAAAATTAGGTAGCTACATTATTGCTTTACGCATTTGCACTATTCTATTTTGTATTGAAACAGTTTGTTTTGAGTTTTCCAGATCGTTCATTTAAAATGCCACAGGTTTTAATAACAATCACAAATGGAGAAACCACGAACAATTTCCTTTAGTAATTCCTTTCTTACAATCATTCAAACTTGGGAACACAAGCTACAATTTATTTTGGTGTTGGTGTAATGGCTAGTATTTCCACATTTTCACATAAAATGCTATTAAACATGACTACATCTTTAACAGGCGCAAGAGCAGTTCGCCCATTGTAGATTTTACAGCCATGCAAAAGCATAAACGAAACGCAACATGTAAATTCATAGTTCGGACTATTGTATGGCCGATACCCAGCCATCAGCGGATTGTTTCGACACTTCCTTCGGCCGCCTTGTTTGCACATGCACCAGATTAGCATCGGAGAGGCCATGACTGGTTGCGTTGGAAACGCATCGAACAATACTAATTATATCGAGACTTTAATGTGCAATGTTTAACTTGTTAACGCTTGCGAAATTAAAGCTAAGACGGGATTTCGTAAAGTTAAACACATTATGTCGTTATATTATTTAAATATATGCGCAAAGAGGTTTTTAAGGCCATAAAATTTCGCTGGATGCTGGTTGATTTCTTTAAATATGGTGAAGTAGTTTTAAGGGGATGCCTGTGTTCATTAGTGCACTTCCTATAGCTAAAAATAAAACAAATCTACGGAACAGGATTTTTTTCATACTACAGTTGGAAAAAAACATACGGATGACCACAAATTAATGCCGTGACCAGTACACAAATAAGGATTCTGGAGTCGTAGACGCGTTTTTTGCTTTTGGTTTAAAATATGTGAAGGATCAGAGAATAGACAATTTAAGGACTATTAACTGACTTATCAAGATACCAACCCAGTCGAGCTGAGCTATTTTATACTGTTACCTACATCAAATTACTCCGAAAGTCTAGCAACCTTTAATAATGATATTGTGAGTCAATTAACGAAAGGAAACGTTTTATATTGGCGTCGGAGGATAGCTGTGATCAATAATCAACAGATTTTAATTCACGTTAATTACCGAGGACCGTCATGTTTAGGTCATTGATTTCATCTATTTCGAGATAAATTCGAAAAGATACCAAAAAATAAATCACCGTTAATTTTGTAGATGTTTTAAAATAAATTATTTCAGTTATCGCAAATAATTAGATCATAAGCACCAAAGTACAAAGATATATTAATGGACCCAAATCTCTTCAAGTCTTACAAACAGCCTCTGTTCGAAGCGACCTTCTTTGTGTTCTACGCACCATTACATTACTTTTCAATTTTCGAATGAAGCCATTTACCTCCATTATAAACTAATAGCATATATCAAAGTGCACACTAAAGATTAACTGTTTGGTATGCCATTCATCTGAGCACATTATAACGGTGCCGGAAACGAGACTTCTTGTTAAAACTCGTTTTGTACGCGTTTGGCCGTATCCCGTACTCTATTTCAAATACTGCTTGGTATTTTAATTCCATAATAATCTTAATAACACTATATCAAATTTCTCTAATTTCATTTTTATTTGTAACTAGCGGCCCGACCCAGCTTCGCCTGGGTGCATATATTTTTTGATTCCACTCCACACCAAATACATGTTGTTTTTCGTATAAACTCTTGTATGCCTAAACTTGACGTAGCTATCCTACTGTCCGGCTCAATCCCGTCTCATCCGCCTGTTCAGTCTCTTCCCAATCCGTCCCGTCCCGTCTCTTTATTATCCATCCCGTTTTATAACGTACATTTACATTTCGTCCTAACAAATCTGTCATCTATCCCAGCCCTCTCCCGTACCTTCGATTCTATTTTACTTTATGTCCCTTCTCTCCATAAACATCCATATACATCTTATATATAAAATAGGAATGATTAATAGTTAATATGAGAGTTACACTGAGATCGCAAAATAATAATTGTCAACGTTACTACTACACTTGATGCATAAACAATAATCTTATTGTGTGAGAGAAACAGAAGACCGGCTTCGTTCTCATCCCTACTCCGTGCTGTTTACTGGGTCAGAAGTGACACCTGTAGACATCTGGCGGGGATAACTAATTAAATGACGATTGATCAGTTTTCGACCGGAGAGGAAAAATGATTAAATTACTAAAATGGCTATTAAAAAATAAGGGTTGATCGTAGAAGGGTGAAAATTGAGAATTGTATGTATTTTTATATGTTGTATCAACAAAAAATAGAAATTAAAAATTTTGTCTAAAAAATAAAATAAAAAATTAGGGGTGGACTACCCCTAACATTTAGGGGGATGAAAAATAGATGTTGGCCGATTCTCATAGATACCGGATAAGCACAAAAAATTTCATCAAAATCGGTCGAGCCGTTTCGGAGGAGTTCGATTACGCACCCCCTGACAGAAGAATTTTATATATTAGATAAAATTCATTTAAATGCATTTTTAAATGCAAATAAAATCCTTACATTTCAAGAGATCATTTTGAAGTGCTTCTTACTTCGCATAGAGTTTAAAAATAAAAGTACTTAAATCTTAACTTTTTTTTTCTTCAATTTAAAAGCTGCCCCAAGTTTAGTGATATTCTCGTAATTTAACCGATTTGACGCATGCGAAAAGAAACCATAAAACTGGTAAATATTTGAGGACCTGAAGAGTATTAGTATGTAAGTAATAGGTTCGCAATGATAATTTTTGCGCTGGGGTCAATATAATTCTTATGGTAGACAAACACATTCAGGGTAGATATACCTACTTGAATACGTGACCCTTTCTGTACGAAGTGTAGCTCGCTTATTTATTCCTGCATTAATGATCTTTAGAAGTATACGTTAACCAAGTATAAAGTTACAAAACACTTCAATGTGTTACTAAGGTCATCACGAACAAAGAACCTACGGGTTTCGACGGCAAAAAAGCGTAGAAAAACACCATGTCAAAGTTATTGGGTACAGTGCATAACCATTCATAAATGTGAGGAAACGAGACAATATTGTGGATGGGAGAAAACGTGTGTTTGAGAGAGCGAGGGAGATTGCATTCCATGCGAGCGCAAAGTCCATACCCGTACGGTTGTGTTGCCAGGCTGTGTCAATTTGCTTTAAAATGAGGAAAATATTAAAATATGAAATATTTATGTAGATGATTGTGAATGTGAGCAAAGTATGTTTTATGTAATCTGCAAATTTGAAGACTGGATATTGAGAAAAATAAGTATTTCTCAATTTTTAATGGTATTGGCAATATAATGCTAATTTGCTTATGTTTTGAAATGATTACTTAAATATCTTAGAATTAAAGAGAAAACGCTTGTAAACCAAGGAAATATGCAAAGCTTATTGTAGATTTTAGATATGTTTCACTAATTTTGGTAAGGGTATATGCAAATATAATGGTTTATCATTTAGCAAATATGGGGTTTATCCTTAATAAAAAACATCTCAATATTTTCTTAATAAAATTAATGCTGTTAATAATATTCAAGATGTTACGACTTACCATTTAAAATATAGAAACTGCATTAATTCAAAATTATTACCTAACATGCGAAATTGGGCAGAACACGTTCGGAATGTTGGTAACATTGTCACCGTCCGCCGTTCACTGACTCCCGCGCACCGGAACGGGGCGGCCGCGCGCATTCGTACAGTGACCGTTTGATCGCTGTCGTGATAACTCGCATTAAACACCATAAGTTCTGTGTGGTAAAACGTGGTACATAACATATCAAATATAGTGTTAGTGATCACAGTGTGTTGTTATTTGTGTTCGATGCACCAGACGAAGAGGCGCCAAGGATACTTTCACTGGTCTGAAAGTTGTTCAACATTCTTTCGGAGAACCTCTTAATAAAGGACTTGACCGAAATCCACACTGACAAAGGTAAATATTGGCGCGCGATTTATGTGTTCCATGCTTAAAAAAATATATGAACATACTTTTTTAAATTCACGCTCTGTTAACCCAAAGGAAGTTAGGATATAAAGTCATCATAGATTAAAAATAATTGAAGATAATTATGTATAAAATTCACACAATGAAGTGAAAGCATTATAAAGATATTTTTATTGTAAACATTATGTTAGCTTTATCTGCATGTTATCAGATACGGTTCCATCTCGCGCAGATCTCTCAAATCTTTGGTTTAGATAGCAACTCATTTGATGTGCTTATCTGAACAACATCATGGGAATATTTCGCTAGGATAAAGTTGTATTTAGACTTTAATTTAAGGTTTTTAATATACGCTAATCCCTAAATTGGGATTACTCAGTTAGAGAAGTGTATACAAACTAAAAAAAAATGGATAAAAATTCCAGCGCAGAAAACGAAATTTAAAACCGCATCAACCGCCCCTTAAATTGTTTTGCATAATTATTTTTCATTGATTACACGCTCATTGTATAAACATTACGTTATTATTTATTTACATTATGTTTTCTGTTAAGAGCGTTTATACCCTGCACGCGCTTTTTGGCTTAAAAACAGGACTTTTCAAATGAGTTAATAGCCACCAATAAACAATTTAAAGGAAAAATAATTATTACTAATTTTAGAAAAGGTTGTCATCTAGGGATTTTGGTGGAAAACATTATAGATTGATGGATAATTTGTGAGTACTATACGGATTACTGAACACAAGTTTCGTTATTTAGGCTTTAAATGGCAATTTAGAAGCTTAAGATATCCGAAACCACTAAATATAAGATGAAAATAAAAATATTATCAGACTAATAAGACCCTTATGGAGGGATTTTGCTGAGAAAAATATTTTTTTTGTGTTTAGTTCCTGAAAAATAAAAATTGAAACAATGCGAAATTATTCAGAAACTCTTGTCAAGAACATATTTTTTTTCACCAACTTATCGTACATAATTTTGTATAGCAATTGCATATTATAATAGAAGAACATCTTATCAATAAATGACCATTTTTATATTTCAACAAAATTAGTTTTCATGTTTTCTACAAATATTTTAAAAACCACTATAAAACACGCTGTCCAACGTGGATCAAATCAGACCGCCGCAAGGCCTTCTAGAGGGAGGACGTATCGCTCGTCGCTCCGGCCTGGCTGCAGTCGATTATGCCGCGCGTAGTAAAAATAGCCACGCGCGGAATGCGATTACCACATCTTAGTACTTTGGTAGTAAAATATTTAATTATTTTTATTACCTACAATGATTTTGTAGTGAGTATAAATTATGTTTCAGGTAATATAATGGGATGTAATTCCGAGGCTAAATTATGTTATGTATTGTAATATAAAATTAAATATATTTCGTAATTGTAAGGGGTTGTAAGGCCCCTAACACTATTTATGTGTTCGAACACGAAATGATTAATAAAACGTCCGTAGTGTCTACTGATTGAACACTGATTTGAATGCAACTTAACAATGTAATAATAACGAAAATATGATTAGTATCCAAAATTTGTATTATTCTTTGCTTGCACAGTAATATTTGTCTACTTATAATGCAAATAAAATATTTTTATGATATTATATTACAGTTACATTTCAATTGAATATTTGAAGCGCACGGATCAAAGTTGTTTGAGCCGATTGTATAGCGAGCCGACGCGGCAGCTCTACGCACACAGCTTTGGTCGCTTATGTGTGCGTGAAATTAACGAAGAAATACCTATAGTTGACTTTGCGCGCAAGGTGTATACGCTCTTAATGTTTGTAAATAAAATTCGATCGTACGTTTTGGTCACACAAACATTACCTGAACCTGACCACTAGATTAAACCCAGGACTTTTAGTTTTATAGGTGGTTCCACATCTACTCAATGATAGCAATATCTACTATACCCTATGCTCTATAGCATACAATTATCTTTGAGTCGTCACTATATTAATCAGAAAGGAAATGAATCATAAGAATTGGTAACAAATATACATTTGAGTCCTTAGCAAAGGTAAACATAAAAAAATCCTCATTGTGATAGCCACAGGGGGTCGATTGGCGAACATAAGTCCCCTCTAAGCATTTATAAATTAAAGGGAACTATATATTTTACTGCCAATTTAAATTAATTTAACAAAATAAGTCAGTTGTAAAGTAGCAGAAACAAATATATTGCTACAATGCTAGCTGACTTCTAACTTTGGTTGCCGCAGTTTTTATGCGACCTAACAACACTAAGTCAATATGAAGATTCCCAGAGACTCGCCGACCTTCATTCCTCGGTGAAAATAAAAGGTGTGCTTTAGATCCTGGCTTAGACGAGTAGTAGTGACGGGTATGAAGGCAGGATAATCGTTAGAGTAAATAAATGTAAAGTAAATATACATAAATAGAACACGGTTTCAACTATGGTATCCTTGCCGGAACTTAAAAAGAAACGCATAACACTCAACAGAGGACATTGTCACGAAGGGAAGTGCACAACAATTGATTTCCAACCCTCCTATTAATTTAACTATCTGATTGATTTTGTTGTGAGTTCAAGATAAGTTGGACATTCCCGGGGATTCGCCGAGCTTCAATGTACGGGGTGCTTACATTGATTGCCACTGTTGATCCTGGCTTACTGTAGCCACAGTGGTGGGTGGTGGGTGTGAGGGCAGGACAGTCTCCAACACTAGAGACTTAAAACACTGTAAACAATCAAATAAAGACGGAAAAAGTTGATAGTTTTGACAAAATCATCGTAAACTCCTCAATTCCCACAAAGAAGCAACATGTAATACTCAAAATATAGACTTTTGTGATACATTTTTAAATCAGGATTGGGTAACTTTAATGCCTAATAGAATAGACGTGCTGGTATAGCCTGTAGATAGGCAATGAAAGCGCCGTTATTTGCGACAATCATTCCAGAACATTATCGCATTACTTCCTGTACCGCACATCCACGCATTCCCGATTTCCATTTCATTACGCTATTACATCTCTATAGGATGTTCGATATGAAAAACACTAATATGGGATGGGAAAGATGGCTTCTAGATGGTTCTCATTGTCATAAATGTGCTTCCCATCGACCTGATTGAACTTAGTCTCTTAAAAAGTGACCTGGATGGTTCAGGATTAGTTACAATCTAGATTTTCAAGATTATCTAGATATTTTATCTTAATATATATATTTCTTGTGTGCGTGTGTATGTGACTGAACTCCTCCTAAACGACTGGACCAATTTTGATGAAATTTTTTGTGTGTGTTCGTGGAGATTCGAGAATGGTTTAGATTTACAGTTTGGTCTACTGGAAAATGTATTTTCGATTAATTTTATATAAAAGAAAGTCGTGTTAGTTACACTACTTATAACTCAAGAACGGCTGAACTGACTTGGCTGAAAATTGGTGGGGAGGTAGCTTAGAACCAGGAGAAGGACATAGGATACTTTTTATCACGTTCTCGGTTTCCCGAGTTTATATTAGCTTATTAACATTTTCTCATACAAAATGTTCATGGGTTCGTAGGTTCGTAACTGTCAAACATTTAATGTTCATCCCGTCGATACGGTAAACTCTTCTCTCAAATTAAAGAACGTATTTAAATAAAGGTTTCGAATCGACAACATATATCCACAATATTCGATTAATGGCGTATTTTAGATTTTAAACATGTAAATTAATGACATTAATGAAAAGGGATTGACATTTAAATTGGTTGTCAAATATTAATGCATGCGTTCAGAAATTAATTTTGTGTAACCAAAAGAGAATGTATTATGAAGTTAAATAAATATAGGACAATTAAATAAATACTATTCACACGTAAGAAGATTTACTTCTTTTCAGATAGAATATCACTTGAAAATGAAAAATCTTTATTAAAATAACAATTTTACATATGGAGAATATTGCAGGGGTTTTCAAATTAGGCGTTGCCTGTGTCTTGAGAATACAGTTAAATATAATTATTGTAATTACATGAATTGTGGGTGTCAGTGTGAGAAAGTGCTAATAGTGTACGTTTGTGTTTGTGTGTGTGTTATGTGTTATTATGTTTACTTTTATCACGAATTTTTACAGTGTCTTTTCCTTCGCTAAAATTCACTGATAGAAATATTATACATTCTGAAATGTTATGTCGAAGAAAATCGAAACCACTGAAGTTATTTGTATGAAAATTAATATTTCATTTCTTTATTACGAACAAAAGTAATGGCGTAATATTTATGGAAAAAACAGCATAGTGGGGGTTCACCCCCATAAGGGATGGAATATTGCATGGATAATCAAAATCGCTTTAAAAGTGTTTAATGTCAAAAAATTATAAGGAACACTATTTGGCTATGGAGAAACGGGATATTATAGAGTGGGACGTACGGGAGATGACTGGGTTAGCTGACAGATTTGATAGGACGAAATGTAAATGCACGGTATAAGACACGATATGGATAATAAAGAGAAAGGACGGGACGTATCGGGAAGTGACGGGGAATAGACGGGATGGGACGGAATTGAGCAGGACAGTACGATAGCTATGTCATGTTAAGGTATACAAGAGCTTATACGAAAAATAACATGTATTTGGTGTGAAGTAAAATAAAAAAATATCTGCATCCAGGCAAAGGGGGGTCGGGCTTTTTTGCTATGGTAAATAATTCAATTTAATATTAATCATATAATAACTAAGCCATAGCTTAGCGTGGTCGGGTCAGCTATGGTATCTTTTAATTGATTTCAATGAATGTAGTCGGAGTAATAAGTGCGTGGTGGCCTGTTGGTAAACGGACTAGACGCGACTGCCAACATGTTCACGGTGGTCGCGGGTTCGAATCCCAGGGCATACCTCTGACTTTTCGGAGTCATGTGTCTATTGATAGTCAATCACCACGCACTAAAACGGTGAAGGAAAACATCGTGAGGAAACCTGCATACCATAGCGATTTATAAAATTTCTATGGTATGTAAGTCCGCCAACCCGCACTAGGCCAGCGTGGTGGACTATATGGCCTAACCACTCTCAATCGTACTCTCGATTGTAGAGGAGGCCCGTGCCCTGCAGTGGGACGTATATGGGCTGATACAGATACAGACAGTCGGAGTAGTAACAGTGTTATAATATCTCCGTAGCAAAATAATGATTTAAATCTGGAGAGATGGGATAGAATAGAATATAAGTTGGATAAAATGGGACAGAAGAATAGGTACAGGATGGGATTGGAATTGGATAAGCAGTTTAGACAACGGCTGTCATGTTGATTTGAAATAAAATATGGACTGGAATCTATATTTGCACCCAGGCGAAGCCGGGCCGGGCCGCTAGTCGATATGTAATTTATCAAAATCCCAAAAATACAGTATCCCAAATCTTCATACACACTCCCTAGTTTTCAATAGATCACACTGATGTAATAACTAATCTTTTTCACCAATTTTGATCTTCAATGCCCTATTATTTTATTAATTTGTGAAATATGCCAATAACCTCATAAAACTTGCTGCAGAACTACAGATGTGCCCCATTTTATCGAATGCGGATACATGTCATGTCTGATCACAATACTCTCACGGCTTTCTGTAAATCCGCGTGGTACCGAAAACACGTCATGACCCACTGGCTTTGAATTCCTTTGCTTGCGGTCCAGCGGTTACAATCACTATGTAGATGGATATGTGAGTTTAATATTAATTAGTTTTTGCTTTAAAGTTTGTGCTAAGATTAATATGAGCTATTATTTGTCCTAAAGGGCACAGGCTCCTGGGATATCACATTGTTTTAGATAAACTTATTCTATAAATTCGTTCTTCAACAATATTTTTGTATTTATGTGTTATGAGACTCTAAACTTTTAATTGTATACCACGATTTGAATATTAGAATCTATGGAAGTGCGTGGTGGTCTGTTGTTAAACAGACCAGAGGTGGCTGCCCACATGTTCACGGTGGTCGCGGGTTTTAATCCCAGGGCATACCTCTGAGTTTTTGTAGTCATGTGTGAGTCATTGATAGTCAATCATCACATTTATCACGAAAACATCGCGAGGAAACCTGCACACCATAGTGATTTGCAATTTCTATGGTATTTAAATTCCGCTGACACGCACTAGGCCAGCGTGGTGGACCTTATGTTCTAAACACTCTCAATCGTACTCTCGATTGTAGAGGAGGCCCGTGCCCTGCAATGGGGCGTATATGGGCTGATACAGGTGGAAATATTCCCATATATTAGAAATATTTCATCTTATGCTCTATGTAGATGAGGACTCGTCCCCTAGTACACCTAGGACAAAATTCATATTTGCGATTGATCAGTAAAACTATGCCATGTCAGCCTCCTTCGAGGTTACAGGCCTATGACGTATTACGTACATACATACGTGAACACCCACAACATACTAGTTCCCAAGTGTCGTAACTAATAAGAATCAATAAACGTAATTTCTCCGTAAGCTGTTTGACGAGCGGCATCAGCGAAGCGTACAAGAACTCTTGTCTCTTATGTAAACATGCATTCATTTACTTACTGAGAACTGCGTGCGTAACTGTTTGTATATCATGCCGGTACCCTGAAGGTTCGATAGTGGGAAGAATTCTACAGAAAGCTAATGCTTTCATGTGGTAAAATTATTAAATAAATCCACCCAATAGTCATATACATAGTTCTAACCCCCACTTACGAATCTGGTGTCGTGGGTATCAGACTTTTCGGTCTCAAACACCCATACCCGAAACAAATACCTGCGGTTCACACATACGTATATTTGTTTCGGTGCGGGTATCGAACCAGCGGCCTCTCATTTCACAGCCGGCGTATAACCAACTGCGTTTGCTAAAGCTGTCATAATCTTAACTGATATTATAAAGAGGAAAGATTGTTTGTTTGCATTTTGCTCTGAAACTACTGGACCGATTTGAATAATTGTTCCACCATTAACATCCTACATTATTCCTGATAAATATAATAGCCGATAGAATAGTTCAATTTTCAAAGAAGTTTATCTGCCTTCTGCAACCCGGGCAGAGCTGGACCGGCCTAATACCTTGAAAACCAAAATAATATAATATTTGTTCCCTAATTACACTTTTATATTTTCGTCTTTCTTCACTATCTTTATTTTTTATGACAATGCCGGGGCGGAAACCTAGACACAATCATTTTTTATTTTATTTGTATATTAATGCGTACGCATCTATCCCTAATTTTGTATGAGTTCGTATCTCCCAAACACAAATCATGTGATTGCCTAGAATGGTTATTTGTATATTAATGGGTCTATCTATTCCCAATTTTATATGAGTTCTTATTTTCAATACACAATTAATCATGTGATTGCCTCGAATGGTCATCAAACCTAAAACGGTTATCAATTTATGTTCGTTGTCACTGCAGTAATGCAGCAATAGTTAATTTTATAGTACTCGTAAAGTACTATTATGAGCACAAGTTGTATAGATTTACATTTAGCAATTTGTATAATATGTGAATTTTATCATAGTAATATTTTTTTAATTACTCAGACTTCAAATATTCTACAACCGGTCAATGGACGCACCTGCGATTCCTCAAATGTTGAATTTATAGGTATGAACAAATTCATTTAATTCATATCAATTACTTATATAGCACTGTCTCTAACAAAAAATTATTATACTATAAAAAATACATTGATTACAAACTTTTCACAGCAGCGGAAGTCAACCGTATAATTCTCATTTCATAGTCGGTTATCTAGATCCAACAGCTGATAAAATGATCTTTAAGTGCTCATAATTATGTCTCCGTTCAAACTTATTCATTAAGAAACAATTACAATCTGAATACATTCTCATTATGTTTAATTAACTACATGTAAGTGAAGTTGTGTAATGCGAGAAAGCTGATGTCGCCGAAAGATTTATTGTTGAGACGAAACTATTTAATTAGAGTTTTTTAACGCCACAATATGGAATTTTAATGATATTACTTGAAAATTTAAAATCGTGTTCACACTATTCATACCCGATTTATATGACATTTGGCGCTTTTCAGTTGAATTGAGATAGTCAAAAAGTCGTCAATGTTTTAGCAAATCGATAAAGCCTTTTCACAAACATTTCGCCCACAAAAACGTTGATAGGCTTCACACAAACATACGATACTGCCTACCCCTATGGATTACACGCATTATATCATGTATGTTGTATACATATAAGTATGTACATATGTATGATGTAAAGTTGTTTTCACATTTCCATAAATCGCCCCGGATCTGATTATAATATATAAATTTTAAATATCCCAATTTAATTAACTTATGCGTGCGTATACTTATGAATACTAAACATTTATAATTCTTGTAAAATATTCCACTGAAATAAATTAATTATTCAAAATTAATACTCTATGAATCGATGTTATTCGACATCTGTTCACACAAGGAATCGAGACTGTATCAAAATATTCTCATTCATGGAAATTTACATTAATGTGTTTATAGAAGATACATGCAGTGGGTCGAATTCGATGTTTATAATAGATATTATCTTTTTTTACACTCGCACGGCATAATGGCTGCACTGCACATGATGGTAAGCGCAAATGCCATCCAGGCCATTCGATACAATTATGCCGGCCTGCTCAAATGTTTCTTCACACTCCGGCAGAAGGACCCAAGATTATAGGAATTATGTATTAACAAAGGTTTTTTTTTTGTCACTGACTTTGTAATGTTAACACCCTACTGTTCTCCTATATTCCTCTATTTTCAAAGACCTTTAATGAGCAGTCCGGTACGACAATATTTTTTTTGCATATTTTTTACGAAGATTCCGATCACTCAAAATTCCTGCCTTATCGGAATATTATAAATGATTTTTTATAAACCAAGGACCCTAGTTTAATCCAGAGCTGTATCAATAGTTTTATTATACTTTTATTCTTCAATGTATTCTATGTGCGATTGTACCTGTGTTACGCCAGCGGAAGCGTCGCCGGTCACATCGCTCTACATGTACAGTCGTTAACAGTTATCTGATGTAAGCTATTAATGTGTCGCATATCGATTGAGATCGCAATCATTGTGGGATTAGACTCGGGTTGTTAAATTTAATTATATCAATTAGGTGACAGTATGAAAGTGTAATAAACAGTTACATCTCCTTGATGTAAAAATAATTAAGTCTTTCGAAATATCATCCGGACATTCTTTTCTCTTTTCGTTTTTGGAAGACTTACAAGGAACATGCCTTAAATAAAAAAAGAGTACATAAGTATACACTAGTTTAAATATATGCATTTTATAGCTTAAGAATAATTCTCCATCACACTGTATTTTTATTGGCATTTAAACATTTATTCATATAATTTTCGTTCGTAAGAAACATTTCTGCCGACTCCCCAAAGTCCTAAGTCTATTTTCTAAAGCATACAGACGCCAATATAGTTATGTTGTCCATCATCCTATTAATAGCCGTCTATTCCGGTCGTAAACGTCACATTGATAACTTATCTTTGCAGTTAATTATAAATGTATCTTATGACGTAGTATGAGATATATTACTTCATACGCAAGTTCGTCTGCATGAGAATAACTTAATGTGCATGCCAGATGTCGATATATGAGAGTTGTGAATGAATGCACTAAAGACATACGTCAGTACATATTTATTGAAGTTCTGTATTAATTTTCATGTTGGAAATGTAATTTAAAAGCTCACATTATGTAATTTGACATAAATTCAAAATCATATTTACTCATATTTTTTTTCATTTTATAAATCTAAGTACTATTAATGGGAATTATTGTTATTTCAAATTAAGATCACCACCCTGTTATTTAAGCTTTAGCATGGTCTATATTTCTTCTATTGCTAATTGCCACCCACAGAATTTGTAAACAAACAAACTGACCATATATTATAACCATTTTTCACATCTAAAATTACACATAAAAAATTGACTGAAAGGTTTCTTAAAAAAAATAGCAAAATTTAGCTTATTTATGACTTGAGATATGTTATCATGATGGTGATGATATGACTTAAGAAATGTTATTACCGACTTCACTCGCTATTTCTGATTGCTATTGCTATTTAGGGCCCTACTATATTCATCCGAAACGAAGTTCGAAACTTCGGACGATCAAAGTTTTTTATACGATACGAATGTATCTACTCTGTAAAAGTTCGAATTTGTATAACGTACATCGTAACTATAAATTTATAGTTACGACCATAAGTCAATAACGACCATAAGTATATATAGGTACATTCGTATCGTATATAAACTTCGATCATCCGAAGTTTCGAACTTCGTTTGGGATGAATATAGTAGGGCCCTTATACCGACACTACCAAGTACTCTGTCTTATCCTTCACTTAAAAACCTTACACCCACAATTTTTATCTACTCCAAAATTACTCATAAGTTTCATAATGAGCAGTCAAACTTAGGAAGCAGAACGGAAACGTCATTCATCCAGTGCATTCATCTCTCAGCGACAGTTCACAGTTTGATTCCCGCGGCTTTGAACATTCCCATGTGTTTTATGGCTACCATGTGTTACGCGAAGAGCTTGTAAAAACAAGGATATTATCTTTGTTGCTGTGAAAAGTTACGGTTTTAACAGTACGGTATAGTTTTAATGAGTTTTTTGTTTTTGTGGCTTAATTTGGAGTGCTTTTTATATTTGACAATTACAGTTAGGATAGATACTTGTTAGTGTTAATTAATTTTTACTTAAGTATTTTGTCGTTGTTTTTGTTATTTTTATTTGATCTGAACTATAATCTTTATTAGTTTAACCTCGATATAGATTCTAGATTGTCCTCCATAAAACTGAGGTACGTAAAGAATTCTGAACTTTTAATATATACACATTGTACCATTATAAAATATACATTTCGCATCAGAAAAATCGAAACACCGTTCAAGTGTTATGTTTTGTAAAGATTATCAGAAAACAAATGTGTACATATTTAGGTATAATATATATGATGTCAAATGTCGTTTAAAAGTGAGTAATATGAGGTTCTCAATGCTAATGATGATGTTCTAAACTCAAATTATATTTATACAATTTTTTCTGATAATCCTTACAAAATATAAACTTGCAAGGCTTTTCGGTTACCTTTTGAGAAGTTTATTACAATAAAAAAAATACCAAGAATTATACATAATATTAACTGTAACAGCGTGCTTAATTGTCTTTAACGTTAAATACAAAATATAGTTCCGATATTGAATATACCCAAACAGGTCTAGTTTGCATAAGAGCATAAAATAATGATATACGTTATGGCCTGTCTAATGCCTGATAAGTACTTCTATTATGGCTTGTTTAATGAGCGAAAATTGCATGTTGTTTTATGTCCGATATAAATAATAGTCATTTTCATTACTTACTTTTACGTGGTGTCGATCTAGAATATGTTAGAACACATTATCTGGATAAGTGATTTATCAATGGGAAAGGTTTAAGGGTGAAATTCGCGATGTTGATTTCCAAAAATACTTTAATATTTCAGTAAGTCTAGTCCAAATCTAGGCACTAAATGTGGTGAAATTTAAATTTGCAAATAAAAAAATGTGTAGTTTTATATACATTTTAATTAGAACAAGAAACATATTATAGTTGTGTTTTATTATGAACTTTTTATACCGAAACTAAAACAATGAATTATAAATAGATCTTATACAAAATCGATCTCATCTTATTTCTAACAAAAAAAAAAACAAATCTAAATCATTTTCACACTGCACCAATAATTTAAAACCAAAGACACTTACGCAACAATTTGGCAAAATATTTGGACATCAGCACGTCCTTCGATAAATAAGCGACAGTTGTTTAGGCCGTACGTGGCCAGTTAATGGCCACTTGAAGCCAATTGATTTATATACAATTGTCGCATCGGCTTATAAATTTGCGTATGTCGATTGGATGTGACATGAATGTGAGTTTTATTGGCCAACTTTCACTGGTACTGCTTCATCAAATCAAATATTGGGGATTGGATGAAATGGTTTAACAGAAGCAGGGTATTAAGAGTGGCATTTTTTATTGAGCTAGAGCGGAGTACCATTCTCTCCCAAAATTTTGCCTTTTAGTACCATATAAAACTACAATTTGGAAAGCCAAACCTTTTGCCATCTACCCTTATTTTTCCTTCGTTTATCTATTTTTCTCTCTCTTCATACATAAAGGCTGGTAAATCAAAAGCTTTACCATTTCGTGTGAACCACAGTTATTTGTTTCGGACTTCTAGCTTCTAGCTGTTTGTGAGACCGAAAAGTCTCGTAGTTTCTGATACCCTCGACACAAGACTCGATCTTAGTGTGGGGTCAAGACTATGTATGTGACTGTTGGGTGTATTTATATTATTGTCGGCGAGAAAGCATTTACGATTCTTCCTGTTATTGTCTCAGGGCATTGATCACTTACCATAAGTTAACCCGCCAAATTTACCAAATAAAGAAAATCATACTTACAAATTTCAGAACGATTTAAAATTAAGCTCATACACTCTATTTCCAGTCTATGTACTAGCGTATGTAAAGCCGCTATATACATAGGAAGCAGTAAGCAAAACTGCAGCACGTTGCGTTCGCATTGTGTCGGGTCACTAACTCCCGACAATTATAGAACGGTCATGAGCATAGGAATTTGGGCGCTAATGCACCGCTTGATCGACGTCTATCCATGTTTATTTTGAATGCAGATATTTCCATCGGAAGGTCGTAACATAAAACGCTTTTATTGAGATCATAATAGATACAGAAACTCGTGCATTTTTCCCAGAACGGGTAGGTAGAGGTGATACCAAAACATCCATGTTTCACCTTGTGGGTTCAGTCCTACGATGTTATAGGGCGAGCCTTTCTCCATATCAAGCACAAATGCCTGACACCGGGCTGATAATGAATAGAAGAATCCAATATTACTTTGCTTTACCCGGGATTCAAACCTGAGATCACATGTTTGCAATCTTATTTAGTACAACTACGCTACCGATATAGTAATAAATACGATATCATAATAGATACAAATTAATTAATTTTGATTAGAACATGCAACTTCGCCTGTACATGTAAAAAACTACGATAATACATACTTAAAAGATCATGATAATAGATATAATAGTATATTTTCATTGATTTTGATAATAATACATTATATAACCTACCTGTATGTAGAGATAGGCAAAAGCATACGGTGAATTACATTTAGTTTGATTTTACTTTACATACCTTTGAAATTCTTTATTACTGTACTGTATGAGCCCATATACGTCCCACTGCAGGGCACGGGCCTCCTAGAAAGGAGTGAATTTTTTTACGAAACTTATCGGTCAATTATGTGTGTTTTTTTTTTTTGTTATTGCAATGAATGACGAGACGAGCAAGCCGTTCGCCTGATGGTAAGCGATACGACCGCTCATAAACAGTAGGAACATTCCACTGCGCTCGCCATCCTGAGACATAAGATGTTAAGTCTCAATATGTCCAGTAGTTACTCTGGCTACAATGTCCTTCAATCCGAAACACAACAGTGCATTTACGCAGTGTTGTTTCACGGGAGAAATAGACATTGCGGTGGTACCTACCCAGATGCCCTCTTACATATGAGAGACCTACCACCAGTAAATTGTTATTTTAGATTTTGTGTTATTTTAGATGTGAAAAATGGTTATAATATATGGTCAATTTGTTCTTTTAAAAATTCTGTGGAGGGCAATTAGCAATAGCAGAAATATAGAGCATAAGGCTTCAAAAATAACAAGGTGTTGCTGTTAATTTGAAAGAGCAATTATTGCGATTACTACATCTATATTCGAGAGTACGATTATGAGTGGTTAGGCTATATTTTGTAAAGTATTTAGACATATTAGTACATTTTTACGTACGACATTCGAAAATTCATCGTCGTGTTGCTACTAACTAGACTATCGTCCACTTATTATCAACAATTCCCGAAAACAAACAAAACCTTTATATCTATATCTGCCATTCACTCCCTATCTTTGTGAATCATTGATAAAATGGTGTTAGTATTCATTTGTTCTTAGAAGCGAAGTGTTGTGTAAATGTTTGTGAATGAAAGTGAGGACAATATGGAGTCTATAAAGGAGAGGATAAAGAAATATATTGGCAGAATAAAACGGAATGTACGTATTAATAATTACGAAAAATAAAAAAAAATGCAATGAGTGGCGAGACGAGCTTGTCGTTCGCCTGATAGTAAACAATACGACCGCTCATGAGCAATAGCAAAACCAAACAACACCTTGAATTACATAGCAATGCTTGGCATTCAGTATGATATGCTCAGTAATTACCATGGCTACAAAGTCCTTCAATCTGAAACACAACAGTGCATTTAAACTACTGTTTAGCGGGAGAAATAGACATTGCTGTCTAATTCTTGTTGTTTGGTTTTGCTTGTCTATGAGCAGTTATTTCGCTTACCATCAGGCGAATGGCTAGCTTATCTCGCCATTCCTTGGAAAAAGTAACCTTCGGCTATATACTTTTTTTGGACTATCAGAGTAGGTAGAAAATTAAAACCTACTAATTTCCCCACAGAAATAAAGTATTTTAGAGAATCTAGTTATAATGATTTAGATTGGGTCGATTAATTTCATTAATATCAACATTTCACTGTCAGATATACTCAACTGCGGTATTTGTAACTTCTTTGCGATAGTGTGTTTTTTCTATACATGTATATGAATTAATTTTCTCATTTTTATGGGAATAATGAGAGAGGATTTTTGTGTATAACGTGACATAAAAGCTAAAAAAATGTTGTAAGCACTGTTTGTTGTATAATTTACTATCATTCACAAATACGCGAGGAATTTCATTACCCTTACAAAAAACACCATTTGTAAACATGAGAACGCTTATTTTCTTTCCAAAAAGCTACCCTCAAGCAATCTCAGTAAAAATACTTTTACGTTGTTAACAAATAATTTTGTACGTTTTTAGAAATGGCATTGATTATACTTATGAGAAAAGTAATACTTTATTATTGCATTATGTAATTGTATATTGTTTATTTGTACGTCGAGTTTGAGTCAGACGAATAAATCAGTTTCCTTTTGAATACGGATTCTCGGCAACAGTAGTCATCAAGTTAAGTAACAATGTAATATTATGTAGACGTTTTGGTCAACCGGACACGAACTGACCCCGCATTGTAATGCACATAAATTGATCAACACGCCTTCGTCATAAATGTCCTGTCAATTTTCAAAATAAAGCAATAACCCGAGCGAATTATATCGTATTATAAATAAATCGTGGGTCATATTTAATTGTAGCCAAAAACCGTTCTTAAATGTTAAGAAATAAAAGAATATAAGGAATTTCCTTAATACTTATATAAACTCACACCTTTTTCGAGAAGGGGTAGGCAGAAATGCTGCCAAGACACCCACGTTTCACCTTGTGTATTCCGTCCCATGATGTGATAGGGGGCGAGCTTATCGCTATATTGGGCACACATACCTGATTCTGGGCTAATAATTAATAGAAAAATCCAATATCAGAGCATTGACCGACCCGGGATACGAACCCGAGACCTCAACGTAGTAATCGTACCGTAGTACAATTGCGCGAGGCTGTCTGTGACGTCCAAAAAACTATTTGATGACAATTATTCTTCAAAATTTAATTAACACTGCCAATCTACTTTTAAGTACTTGTATAGATTTACCGAGTCAATCTTCGAAGCGGCTGTAACGATTTTGATGTTATTCTTTGATCCGCAAATTTCCTATTATTTTCTTTGTTTAGTGGATATTACATAATACGAAAACGAAATTTATTTACATCAAGTTTTATCTATTTGAGATATATCAACGTAGAGTGTTTATGAAACTGATGTTATGTGACACGTTTTGTTATTCAAGTCACTTGACAGACTTGTGTTTTTAACACATTCTACTGGCGCCATTTTATGTTTGACTCCAGGAATTAGGTGTACCTCGAAATTACATAGTTTGCATATTAATTAATACACCGTTCACACATCACTGACTCTTCAGTAGTCTTGTGCCATAGCCACAAATCAATTACACTGATGTCTGGTGTTAGGTGTAGTCATGGGTACCTAACTAAAATACAATAAATTATTCGAAAAATATCGTAATTTTCTAATTGAGTAGGTAATATATTTCTTCCGTGTGTCTGTTTGAAATATCCCCTTTTGACTTATTTGTATTTTTTCTTTTTTATCTTCTATGTTTTAGTAGTTAACCTGTAACACGTACTATTTCAGCGAAATAGATTACATAAAGCTTTCCCCAAAAAAAGTCATTTAAATTCCCAACACTACTGCTCATCACAAGACTAGAAAACACCGTGGGAACAAATAAAAACAGTCGTAAAAACAAATAAACGAACAATAACCCAAAAACAAAAATGTTTTTGTCGAAAACTTTTGTCATCGCTTTACAATCGTACGTGAGGTGACAATCGTTTGCTCTCAATGATTGTTATCTAGAAACCGTCACGTGTCTGCCAGATTGTGTTGTTTGCTGCTTTGACGTGTGCTGCTTCCGTAAATATTATGAGCATTACTGAATACTTTTTAATATTATTGTATTCAGGGTATATCTAGACTGCGATCGAAAACGAAGCCAGTTCTAGTGACTTCAGACACTATGCAACTAAAAATGCTAAAAAACGCGCCGTAATTGTTGACTTCTTTTTTCGTAACGTCGTATTTAGTTTGTTAAAACGTAGTCATTTCATTATGTACATCCTTTTAATTTAAAAAACTCTATGGTACGCAAGGTTTACCACCCAAACACGATGATTATAAAAACATCTCAAAAAACATTTATTTGAATTGTGTCTGTAGTCACTAAAATTAAATGTTTTTGATGTTTTAATACAGACACCACCACGCACTAAAACGGTGAAGGAAAACATCGTGAGGAAACCTGCATACCATAGCGATTTACAAAATTTTCTATGGTATGTAAGTCCGCCAACCCGCACTAGGCCAGCGTGGTGGACTATATGGCCTAACCACTCTCAATCGTACTGTCGATTGTAGAGTAGGCCCGTGCCCTGCAGTGGGACGTATATGGGCTGATACAGATACAGAATACAGACACACATAATATACCCTGAGACAAAAAAATGTCAAATCCCAGTATGTCTATTATTTACTCTGGCTACAATGTCCTTCAAACCGGGGCATAACAATGCATTTACATTGAAAAAAAAAGACTTCTTTTTCTAATATCTTGACAAGGTGTGCTTAAGATAAATCTCGCTAAAATTGACGAATAAAGATTACATAATATTACTTACTTAGTTTTCAGAAATTGAAAGTTGATTTATAATTTATGATAGTTTGTTGAATTTAAAAATAACCTTTCCTAATCAATTCTCTTACATGAATCATTATGTAACATTTTTTTACCAAAATTTATATCAGTATTTAGGTATTTAAAATAACATTTTCATCAAATATCCAAAATTCACAACCATTATATCAAGCTTTAATTAATAGCGTGTATTCCAATCCAAATTCTAGTATTATCAGATTATCAAAAATATATATATATATATATATACATAATTTGAAAAATGTCTATATCGATATTTCGGCTAAAACTGATGACATCATTACAAAACTCGCCGAACCGGGTTTGTTTATTGCCCACAAACCGGTCGGTGTGATGAAGGATACGATGACATTTCGCGATTTGGGCTCTTTAGAATGTTACCTAGAATATAAAATTCACACTAGCAAACATACTTGATGATGATGTATTTAAAGTTGCTTTGAGTATTGTATATTTTTTATGCAAGCGCAAAAGAATTGCTAAACTTTTTTATTATTGAAAGATCTATGACTATTAATTAGACTCCTTCAAGATAACTCTATAAAATTTGTGTGTGAAATGGACAGGGATATATGATAATGCATAGGGAATCATCTTCATTTTTTTAAGTTCCTATACATTGTCATATTAATAGTATGCAATTAGTTATTAATAAAATTAATTATAAAGATTAGATGTAAATAAGCAATCAAAATACCGTAAACGGTACAATGTAATTTTAAATTCTAGTTATTCTACCAAAAAGTCATTCTGATATACGGTTGCTAATTAAATTACTCATAAAAGATTAGATATATCAAATCCAAATATCAGAAACAGTCCAATCATATTTATCAAGATTTTATATCACTTAGAATTATTAGGAGCACGATAAAATAATCAAAACTTTAAAAAATATTGCAACTAGATTATTTATCATTTTAAATTCGAACACTTGTTTACATTGCTACCATACTACCGATGTGTTTGAGTCAATGAACGTATAACTCGAGTCTGTAAAAGCTTCAAAACATTCGATATTTAAATTCAAAATAGTTCTCTTCCATATCGAATTCGAACAGAGCAGGGTTCCATCAATCCGACAATTCCGTTCTCGATGAAAGCATCAATACCTTTGAAATTCCTTTTAAATATCGAACACAACACAGTGCTGCCAACTTAATCAATATTATGTGAACAAAAACACTTCCGTGCGATGGTGAGTGGTGGATTAGTATCGCCATTCCCCCGGTGAGAGGAGTTGTCGCGTACTCGCGTCTAACGGAACAGCTGGCTGACTGGTTCTGTGCACTTGCTGTTGTACACTGCCACGCGTGTGAGTTCGTATCTCGAACGTATTATTTCAAGTTATCTATGGAATGTTAGGTTAGGAGTTTTTGAGTAGATTATTTGTTTTGTGGTTATTAAGAACTTAAATAATTAAATTAAAAATATATGTACATATATTTAAAATCCTTTACAGTCTAATGTTTACTATGTTACAAGAATGTTAGAAATCATGTATCACTATCACTGTCACTACATAGTATAAAACAAAGTCGCTTTCTCTGTCCCTATGTCCCTTTGTATGCTTAAATCTTTAAAACTACGCAACGGATTTTGATGCGGTTTTTTTAATAGATAGAATGATTCAAGAGGAAGGTTTATGTTTGTAATACGTGCATATTATTGTAGAGAAATCTATATGCACCCGGGCGAAGCTGGGCCGGGCCGCTAGTTGAACAATAAAAGGAACTGATTGGAATTCAGAGTGGAAAGTAATACAGAAAACATCACGATGTTTAACGCGTCCTCTAAGGACTAAGCGTTAATTTGTAATTAAATAATCAAATCTAGATTATCTCTAGAAAGTATAATGGATTGATTTGATATGATTAAAACATTTATTTAGATTTAAATTAACTTACAAGTTTAATTTTAACTCACAAGTTATTCGACCAAATATTAACTTTCCGGAAAGGTATGTCCGAAAAAATAATACCCTTGAAGATAAAACAAAAACCTTATATTTATAATAACCATTTATACCCTATCGAAATATTGATAATGCGGAACTGACAATAAATAAAACACCATGAATTCCATTCCAAACTTTATTTCATTGTTACAAAGTTTAAATTCAAATAACAAAAACAATAATAAGATAAAGCGTGGGTATTATTTTTTGTGCGATCGCTCACCTTTACATAAAAGAAAAAAGATGGCGATTGAGTACCATAAACCCAGGAATTAGCGTTGGTTCTTTATGTTCAATATTGTGGAGGAATTCATTACGGTTCACGTTGTTTGGGTAACGTCGAATTTTCACACCCAAGATTTCTGGTTTAATATTTGAAAATCTACATTCTAGAATCTAGACGATTTAATCTTATCTGCGATCAGTGGAGAGATTTGTGCTCAAAAAGCAAGTCATATGATTACTTGAGAATAAATGTTACCAAATGCAAAGTTTGGTATGCAAAATTAAGTGCATATTTACCTCTTAAGAGGAATGCTATTAAGCTACTTTTCCAGCATCTCCAAGGGAGTCCAAAAATGATATGCTCATGTCACTGGCCTTTCAAGACAGCACACTAGTGAATTTGCACTTACCACCAGATGCAATGCAATCATCAGATCAGAATAAAAAACATATTGCCATTGGGCTGGGCCCTAGCAAATTGTACGTTTGCTTACCGACATAAACCTTCATTAACCAGCAAGCGCTTCCTGACATCTTATGAAAGCTTATAGGATATGTCTCTAAAATAAGTAATGTTAACTTGGTGAATATACAGAGTATATCAAGACTGCTACCGAAAACAAAGCCGGATGGTAGTCCTTGCAAAACTTTTTAGTTGCATTGTGTCTGAAGTCACTGAAATTACCACCCGGCTTCATTTTCGGCAGCTTCTCCTCAGCAGTCTTGATATTCACTGTATACAACAATATTAAAAAGTATCAATACGGTTAAATGAATCACTCGTAAGTTCCGCGACACCTTATGACATCACTATCGATTGAATCAGCTTTATTTTATGTAGGCTTTCCAATGTATCCGGCCTTGAGCAAATTGAGATTTTGTATTTTTCTCAAGTTTTGAGGTCAGTGTAGTATCATCACTCTCGAAAATTTTAGCCTGTAAATCCAAAACCTAATGCCCGATTGTAACATTTTCATAAATTTTCCAAACATTTATACGTGTAAACCAAATTATTCACAACAATGTATATTATGTGAAAGATATAGCGAATTTTTAAAAATCAAAACCTATTAAATCATAGTAAGTACTTACCTAAGCCATGACTTAACTTAACCTCAAACCAAATAATCCAAAACACCCACAGATCACTCCCAATAGATACCTAATGCAAGGCAGCGGTTGCGCCCAAGAAGATTATACCCAAATGGAGATTGCATTCCGTATAAAACACTGAAGCATAAAAATTTGACCTTGAATGACGTCGCTGTTATCTTCTATCCTTTTCTTTAGAGTGACAATGAATGAAAATGACATTATGTTCATTCATTGTCACTCGATAGAAAAGGATAGAAGATAACAGCGACGTCATTTAAGGTCAAATTTTTGTGCTTCACTTTTATATACGGAATACAATCTCCATTTGGATATAAGCTTCTTGGTTGCGCCCAACACATTTAAGATTTCAGATAGATATAAACTGATGCCAAATGTCGCGTCATCAGTGTCGTCCAAGTAGTGGACCCGCACATTAGCGAAAATTACATTTTGGGAACATAATATTACAGTTAAAAATGATTTGTTCAATAAAATGGTGTGCAAAAAACTCAAAAAAATAAAGTATCTAAAAAACGCGATAAGTTTTCATCGATAACTAATATTCTTTAAATTATTTTGGTCCCAAGCGAGCTCAATTTATACTGGTTATAGTATCAATGTCAAACAGTCGAGTACGGATGGAGAATCAGCCGTCTCTTTTTCGCATAGCAATAACCGTAATAAGCCATCTTTTTTTGGCGAAATCACGCGTCCTTCTAGTGTTTGACGCATGTTTATAATATAATTCCCAGAAATATCGATATTGTAAGACAATAATGTAAATTAATTTTATTAAATGATAATGTCACAAAATATATATTGATTTAAATAAAAATTGCAAATTACCATAATTACGTTATTATGTAATTTGAAATAGTTAAATTTGTTAACAAGGTACGTTTACAATATTTTTTTATTTATTTTATCTTTGGCGTAATTAAATTTCCTTTTTTCCCTCTAGTTGTATACGTTTTCAAATCTAATGGGAAGGTATTCATCATAAGTTTTAGTATACTGAGTTTATTGAGAATCAGAAGCACAAGCTATTGCACTAATTTTAACATACATTGTATAAATCGTATCAAAAACATTCATAGTTCGTCAAGTGGGTTTCATCGTAACTTGTCGATATTGCATATACTACAGCCGCCGTCAGAATTCAAGAAACGGAATAAGTTATTGTAGCACTTTAGGGCGTGAGGTTTAGTTATTTACTATTTCATATTTTTTATCTGATCTTTTATATCAACACTTAATTTGGGTATTTTGCCATTATGGTATACAAAAATACACGGTGAATAATAGAAATAAAACCGTTACATACTAATGTATAAATCTTAATTCTATTTTATTCGTAGTCAGCGGTTACCGGTTGGTATAATTTATTGGATCAGGCCGGTGAAAAAATATTATCAAACATTTAACAAGTTGGTAATTAAGTTATAGAAGCGATCATAACACATGAACTTACTGGCAAATCGAACTATCGATACATTTTTTTATTTATCGACTTATGCCTCATCTCTCCAGTGAAGTCCACGCATGGACGTAGTTTATAAACAGGACTGCGCACTGTTATCGGAAAAACGAGCCGAGCGAGAGGTGTAGGAAGGTAGGGTTGTGTCCCGTTCCTATAGGGTGACCATATTTTTTGGGAAATACAGGAATTTTAATCAAATTGGCTAATATGGTAAATAATTCAGTTGTAATACTTCGAATGAAGCATTTTGTTTTTGAGGTAACAAACGTGATATTGTCTAACTGTGTAAAAAATTGCACAATAGGAACAAGGAATTGAATGAAAATAAGAATTGCACAAATTTTAACTATAGAAATATATTTTGTTTACTAAAACACTATCAACATTTATCAATAGTATGACATAACCTATAAACTCAGTTTCTCAACTTTTGTGTCAATCTAACAATTAATCAATCAATCATAGTTTACGATAATGAAATATCAGTGTACAATTATTTACCTTTATTGTTGTAGTTGTTGTAAATGATAAATGACGAATCTAAGCACTCCATATTTTCACTACAGACACAGCTGACGATACTTTAACCACACGTGTGAACTTGTATTGTGACGCTTTCTTGTTTTTCCAACGCCAAGAACGTTCGAGAAAGACAAAGACAGAGACACAAGCATGCGCCGATTCAATGCGCCTAATTCTCTAGTGCTGCGCGCGCGGCAGACCGATCATAGTTGAGTGGGAGAGAGACGCAAGGCATTCGGCGGGCCTCTCTCTCGTTCGGTGACTCATCGTAACGTTACCGGGCGTTACACTTTTTCATAAGTGACTCCCAGCCGCAACCTAATTTAAGACGTTGTCACGTCAAAAAAATTTGACCACCAAAATATTGGACCATTAGGACCTAGCAAAAAAGTTCAAAATTATAGTTTTATACGTATACTTTTTATAGGTGAAATGAAAAATGAAAATAATAATAATAAATCTTTATTAACAGCAAAATTCAGTTAACAACCTTCTCGTCTGTTCACAAAGTGCGAATGTTGTGTGTTATCAGCGCCAGTCGTCGTCGGGTGTGGTAGCCGGGGTCAACCCAGAGATTCTTACTACCCTCTGCCCCGCCGTTACCGTGGCCGCTACCATAACCAGGAATAGCGAGGCTGCCGGGGACTGGAGTCCTGGTCCTGGTTTTAACAACTATTAGGCTTTTTTATTGCTTATGCCAATACTCACCACGCTTGGTAGGCGGGTTCGCGAGCGCAGGAAGTTACTCGCGTTGATGACACTGCTGTCCGTCTTTAACCGGGGAAAGGAAATAGAGTTTGCGGCTAGAAGATGTTATTGGAAAGGAAAGTATGGAATGTAGAGATGGATACTACAGCCACGGAGGGGAAAGTTGGTAGTAACAGCAGTAGCTCAGGGGGCCGAGATCGCATACCCCGCCATGACCACTAGATAGGAGCGTCCCTAGCCTACTTCATACCAGACACATGTTATTATTCATACCAACTCTTGTAATACCTAACATCAACGTAGCTGCCCTACCGTCTAGTCCCTAACGAATATCCCTATCTTAATCGAATCATTAACAATAAAGTACAAAATGGCGGCGATAATTATCAATTCTGACTCTTAATTTCAATTTTTCATGTAAATGTGTGTCATGTAAACCACGCATTCAGATTTAAATTTTTAGACCAATCTGATCAATAAAGAAATGAAATAAAAGCCCATAATGCTATTTTTCTAATATTATTCACGCCATTATTTTTCATTTAAAAAAGGTTTCTCTCACTGCAGCGGTTTAGATTTTTTATGTAACATTTCAACCCTTATTTTAACCCCTTTATGGTTTAACTTTAAGAAAACGAAGTGTGCATTTATTTTTATTCAAAAATGAGTAAAAAAGTTTGACATCTGTAACTTCAACAGTTTAGATTTTTCCACGCGTACTGCCATCCCTTTGTTCAACCCCTTCAAGCGTTGTGTATATAACAAACGGTAACCTTATGCCCTTTCACAAGGTCTAATCTATCTCTGTATCAAATTTCATCAAAATCGGTTTAGTGGCTTTCGCGTGAAAATGTAGTAGACAGTGGACCTGTTAATGTAATTAATGTAATACGTCCGTGCGGAAATCTTACATCACTCAGTAAATAAAAATTATTGCAAGAAATAAATATTTTTAATTAAACTTAATTCATGATCAAACGTCTGATTCCAATGGATACTCTGCCTGGGCGGCATTTGCCCTTACATCAGGTGCAATGCCGCCACTATGCCGGGCCAGAGAATAAAAAAATATTGTATTAGAAAAACTTTTATCGTGTTTATTTTCACTTAAAACATAGATGCAAATTAACGTGTATAAATTAAACATTACTTTCATAATAAAATTGTAAATATGCTTTTAATATTCAAGCAGATTAAAAGTTATTCAATAATTCATCTGAACTTTCAATTGTCGATCAAAAAAGTTCTAAGGCGGGTTTTATTATGGTCACCGTAGCGAATATTGTTTGGTCTGGCTAGCAAATGAAAGGGATAGAAACCTCTCATACTGTCTCACTAGGTTTCGGCCTTCCTCCATGTCATTTGCCATAGTAAATTAAACCTTATACTTCATGCATATGTCTCATTTCAGGATGACACCATTTTACTCGTGCGCAGTCCTGTTTATATATTACGTCCATGAGTCCACGTGACCGCGCTGCAACCCGCCCACCCCCCGCGCAGTTCCCTTCGTTGGCGTTTTTGATTCTAAACAAAACTATCGTAATGCGGTATCTATTGGAAGTGATCTGTGAAAACACCTAATAGACATACTTATTGGATAAAACCTTTGTGTTAAAACAGCTAATTATCGAGAGCAAATGGAATAAAACGTAGTGGTACTACCCAGTACCAAGTATTCAAGGCCGTAACGACCGTACACCAGTGCACGCATTGCATAGCTTTATATTATAAGGATTGTGTGGGTATTGTTACATTTCAAGATATTATTTTCTATCCCATCCACTCATTAAATAAATAAATAAACCCAACAGTCACACTGCGGGTTCGATTCCGTACCACTGTTGCTTCCAGGACTTACGAAACAAATACACGTGTATTTGTTTCATAGAAATTTGTTTCTGTGCGGGGATCGAACCCGCAGCCTCTCTTTTCGCCGCCGGCATCTAACGAACTGCGCCACGGAGGCTATCATTCATCATTGCAACTCCCGGAAGCAACAGTGGTACAGAAAGAATAAACACCGCACTGAAGCTCAGACAATCTTTTAAACTAGTTTGGTTTTATCCCTAAATGATAGTGATAAGCAGAAGAATTGTCTTGGTTATAAATTATAGTCACAACCTTAGAATATTTGCATCTAGTAAGAAACCATTAATATGTCAATCGAATGAAAGAAAATTCACCAATATGATAAGACAGCCTCCGTGGCGCAAGTATTTGCTTCAAGACAGCTGCATCAATCCCCGCTCCGACAATTAATGTTTTTGAGGTTAACAAATATTTATCTCTGGTCTGGGCGTTTGTGAGACCGAAATTTCTCTAGTAGTTTCTGATACCCACGATACAAGACTTAATTGACCTTATTGTGGGGTGAGGCCTGTGAATGTGACTGTTGGGTATTGATATTTATTTAAAAGGGAAATGGATAGACAGATGAACCACACTACAATTCCGCTTGAGTATCGCAAGGCGTTCGCTCAGTCTTTATGTCCGTTACGCAAGCGTTACTCATAAGCAGTTGATTCATAGCTGATTATAGCAGTGCGCTGCAATTAGAGGATTGGGTAACTGTTACTATTCGGTTCGAATCCCAGGGCACACCTCTGACTTTTCGGAGTCATGTGTGTATTGATAGTCAATCACCACGCACTAAAACGGTGAAGGAAAACATCGTGAGGAAACCTGCATACCGTAGCGATTTATAAGAATTTCTATGGTATGTAAGTCCGCCAACCCGCATTAGGCCAGCGTGGTGGACTATATGGCCTAACCACTCTCAATCGTACTCTCGATTGTAGAGTAGGCCCGTGCCCTGCAGTGGGACGTATATGGGCTGAATCAGTAACTGTTACTATGATGTACCGTCGTCAGTACACTTTTGATCCACTGAAGTTACACAGGAATGGATAGAAATTAAGAAGAACCTACAAATGCAATTATTACGAGTCCATGAGTATTAAGAATACTAAATTATTAAATGTGTTCACATCAAAATTCAACTAAATAAATAAACAATATTTTAGCATACGAAAAGTTTCAGCAAGTCCCTGTATGTGGTTACAATTAATATTATCATCTTTCAATCATGTCTCCATCTTTATACATCATCATCATCAACCCATCCGCGTCCACTGCTGGACATAGACCTCTCCTATGGCACGCCACTTAGCTTATCTTCAGCTTATCGTCTCCAACCGCTACCAGCCATCCTACGAATATCGTCACTCCAGTTTGGAGTCCACGTCCACTTTATACACATAAATTCCCAATTTTAATTTTAATTAGTTTCCTAATCAATAATCCCCAATGTAATATTCCTTCGCCACATATATCCTTGACCCTTAAATACAGACAGGTGCAGAGGACTACACCTGCCATTCTCTAATCATAAAGCGCTATAGGGGATGGGTGACGTAAATACAATTACAAATAATTATGTACAAAGGCTTTACTCTTGTATAATTGTGGTAAAATTAAATACTTTAGTCCAAAAAATATTAGATAGTTTAATCATAAATGTATACATTTTCTACAAAATTGATGGCTTCGACAAAATATTAGTGTAATACCGTGGTTTTTTTATGCTTTTATTATTGGGCAAGTTAATGAGCACCTCTGAAACTCATTTTTTCGATGATTAATCTTTGGACTAGTTTGATATTTTTCTTTGAGTGAAGACGAGTAAGCGATCCTTTTTTTAATTCTATAAATGTTATACGCGGAAAATAAACATATTGATTGAAATAAACCTAAAATTAGAATAAGGAAAATGTTCAATGAATAGCACATGCAACTGTAATTATTAACTACAGCAAAATTTATTTATGATATTTACCGCCGCTCCAATTATAATAATTAATGACCACCTAGGGCGAAAAGGTAAACAAGATTGTAGATATGGATAAAAATATTAACTTATAACATTTATTCGAATATTAGTTAACGGTTGGATACAGGACGCTTCCAACAGATCCTAGTGGATATCTTTAGCAGAAACTTAGGCTCATCAATAGACTTTTTATGGTTGAAGAGAGCAAAAGTAAACAAGAATTGTCAAACCTAATAGCACTCAGGCAGTATTAACATAATAATTGTAAGAGACTTTCCCGCCACCACCGCAACTCCTGTCAGCCAGGATCAACAGTGACAAGTAAAGAATTGACTGACACCCAGCTCCGGAGCTCAGCGTGTCTCTTAGGGACACTAGCTTGTCTTTAACCCGCATCGAAATTAATCAGAAAGAAAAAACAAATAGGAGGAGTTGGAAACAAATAATTGTCTTTTAATTGTTAATTAACCTTTGCGATACGAAAGCAAAATTACAAGTAACCAAGCGTAAACATTAGAAAATTAGAAATTACCCTTCGAGCACACATCGCCATGTACAAATCTTCTGTATTTAGTGAGACGGCCGCGAAAGTACTAAGTGAAAACAGAGTAAGTACACGTTTCTAACTATGGTATCGGCGTTTTTCTATCACCATATACACTGGACTTGTTTTATACTCTATAATGTGTATTAACTTTCAACGAGTTTCTTAGGGTGGGGCTAAAAAGTAAATACGGAACTGCTGGCTTAAATGGCTGAAATATTCTTTGGAAAAAATCTACCGTGCATTTAGATACGACGAAAATTTGGTATAGAACAAGTCGTAATCTGTATTAATACTGTCAGGTATCGTTAACATATTATTTGAACGAAAGAAATAATAATACGCAAAACCCATTAACTTTTTTAATTTTATAATTAAAAATAAGGGTAGTCCAGTTGTAACAGTCACAGAGCGGATGACTAATACCTCAGTCCGCCCCGTGACCACGAAAGCTGTAAAGTAATCGAAACGTCGGGAAGTCAAAAATGTAAAAACTAAACTAAATTCGCGATAAAATCCGTAACTAATAGTTTTATTTCAATGAAATAATAATAGTCAGAAAAGGGGTACCACACTAGAAGTACTATATTTAATAAAATGTGATGAGTAACAACAATAAAAGAACACACAAAATAAAAACAATTGCTACAATTAATATGCACCACCTTAGCACAACTAGTTTTTTGCATTTGCTGTTTTAAGTTTCCTTCTTCTTTTTCAAAATTCAATATAATAGATTTATGTATTTATACCTTAAAACTAGCCGAAATATCAGTATTAGATATTCAAGTTCCTTTAAACTATTCGATCCATAAATTATAATATTGATAACTTCAGTAGTCTATAATTTGTGTAGGGATTCCTTTAATTTATTCCCCCAGAAATTGTTGGGTACGCAAGGTCAATAATACACTTATGAGCAGCTGAGCCCCTTGCTTGCCCTTCAATTCAAAATTAAACAAAAGTTCAACAACCTATACTAAAATTCTAAGTCGTCCCAAGTCCCTTTATTTTACAAACGGTTCCCATAAACATACCATTAAAGCCACAAGCTACTATGCATTAGATTCAAACAGAATAACTTCAAATATTAATAGCTCTCACGACCGAGTGATTCTAAGTCCTGTGGGAACGCACTGGGCTGGAACGTAATCTATTTCTTATTCTTGGTATGAGTGTATGTTAAACGTTAACGGCTTCTTAGTAAGAAACATCGGCCTGATAATTGAGTTTATTCTGGCATGTATCGTCTTGTTTAGATATTCTTATATCAACTGTAACATCAGCGAACTGAAAACAGTATATGATTTTATAGAAATAAATGTGTTTATCATAAAAAACTCTCTCGGATAATAGAACGATTGCTATTATTCTCTATGAGCGGATTCAGTTTCAGTCATACTGATACTACTTAAGAGCGTTTATACCCTGCACGCGCTTTTTGGCTCAAAAACAGGACTTTTCAAATGAGTTAATAGCCACCAATAAACAATTTAAAGGAAAAATAATTATTACTAATTTTAGAAAAGGTTGTCATCTAGGGATTTTGGTGGAAAAAATTATAGATTGATGGATAATTTGTGAGTACTACAAAGATTACTGAACACAAGTTTCGTTATTTAGGCTTTAAATGGCAATTTAGAAGCTTAAGATATCCGAAACCACTAAATATAAGATGAAAATAAAAATATTATCAGACTAATAAGACCCTTATGGAGGGATTTTGCTGAGAAAAATAATCTTTTTGTGTTTAGTTCCTGAAAAATAAAAATTTAAACAATGCGAAATTATTCAGAAACTCTCGTCAGGAGCATATTTTTTTTCACCAACTTATCGTACTTAATTTTTTATAGCAATTGCATATTATAATAGAAGAACATCTTATCAATAAATTACCATTTTTATATTTCAACTAAATTGGTTTTCATGTTTTCTACAAATATTTTAAAACCCACTATAAAACACGCTGTCCGACGTGGATCAAATCAGACCGCCGCAAGGCCTTCTAGAGGGAGGACATATCGCTCGTCGCTCCGGCCTAGCTGCAGTCGATTTTTGCCGTACGTAGTAAAAATAGCCACGCGCGGACTGCGATTACCACATCTTAGTACTTTAGTAGTAAAATATTTAATTATTTTTATTACCTACAATGATTTTGTAGTGAGTATAAATTATGTTTCAGGTAATATAATGGGATGTAATTCCGAGGCTAAATTATGTTATGTATTGTAATATAAAATTAAATATATTTCGTAATTGTAAGGGGTTGTAAGGCCCCTAACACTATTTATGTGTTCGAACACGAAATGATTAATAAAACGTCCGTAGTGTCTACTGATTGAACACTGATTTGAATGCAACTTAACAATGTAATAGTAACGAAAATATGATTAGTATCTAAATTTGTATTATTCTTTGCTTGCACAGTAATATTTGTCTACTTATAATGCAAATAAAATATTTTTATGATATTATATTACAGTTACATTTCAATTGAATATTTGAAGCGCACGGATCAAAGTTGTTTGAGCCGATTGTATAGCGAGCCGACGCGGCAGCTCTACGCACACAGCTTTGGTCGCTTATGTGTGCGTGAAATTAACGAAGAAATACCTATAGTTGACTTTGCGCGCAAGGTGTATACGCTCTTAATACATATCATCAGAAATACGTATGTATGTATATAATATTGGAACACACCAATCAAATCTAGCAAACTGTTTGTACAGTTTTGCAGGATACTACAATAGTTCCTATGCAAATATATTTTTGTTAAATAAATCAATTTTACATAAATAAACTTAGGAAAACTAACTTTCTCAGTAGATTATTGGCAATAATCTTAAACCAGTGGAACGGTAACTGACTAAACAAGCGTGGTATATTCCAAACATACTTGAAGCCAAAGAATTACTCGGTAAGGGCAGAAAAGCAACATTTTAGAACCAAAGAAAGAAATATTCCCATGCCTCTAACTAAGCTGATATGTTTACAGACCGCAATCTAATGACACTTGAATAAAAACTTGTCTTCCATACACCACGAAGGTGAACTCAACGTTCCTTATTTAGAATCAGTTGGAGCACCGTGATATCATCCGCTTATGTCATGAACGATACCTTTTGTTAATATAATTAGTTATAAAATCAAAGGTTGCTGGAAGGAGGTAGATGCAGGTTACCCTGTGATTCGAAACTAAATTTGAATGTTCGAATTTTCGACGTCCGGAGTAAGATATAAGTTGTCCACTTCTAAAAATCAATACTACTCTTACAGCCGCTGGCAATAAACAATCCCAATCCAAAATTTGCCGTTTTAGATTCACAGCTCAATCTTTTTTCTGATACTATATTGCCAATAATCAATCTCAGTAGTGCAAAAACTATGGCAACATGACATAATTTAGTAGATGATGTTGATGATAATAATCAAAGTGTAGATGATATAATGTACTTAGCGAATAACAGTTTAAACAGCAATTGACTGCTGTAACTCCGGAAGCTCTTACAGTTTCAATCTTAGAGACATTCTTTGGCTTTTAAAACCTTATGTAATTGTTGCTTACTTACAGCGAAACAAAAGCACGCCAAAGAAAGCTTCGTACTTGAATATCAGTTGAAGATTATGTGGTCACATAACCAGCGTAGTGGACTAAAGTTTTATCTCTCTAAATAAGGTACAAGCCCGACATTTTTGAAAGAACACACGTACATACTTACATACATACATACACTCAAGTTTTTTCCATGAAGGGGTAGGCAGAGGTGTTGTGTGTTTCGTCCCACGATGTGATAGGGGGCGAGCGGATTGCCATATCGGCCACAAATTCCTAACTCCGGGCTAATAATGAATAGAAAAGCAAATTTCACTGCGCCTGACTCAGGATTTGAACCCGATACCTCAGCGTTTGATCATACCATAGTAGATTAGCGCCATCGACAATTCCTACAAAACAATTACAGGTTAGTTATATAATAGATTACGCAAAATGACGCATTTTATTTCCTTGTGTCAGGATTATCTTGAAACATAGTAGTACAAGCAGTAATTAGTTCGGAAACTATTAATTTCTTAGTCATCGCTTCTCAGAAACATAATTTATGGAATTCGTGCACACCACTGACGTTACGGTTTTGTAATGATCATTTGTAATTGTCACTGCTACATTCATCATGTCATTCCGTCATTTTGAAAGCCCTTTCCTAAGTTGTTACCGTAGTTAAATCTGGATGCTGCAATTAAGAAACAGTTTCAAATAGAATGAGTTGCGTATGATTAAAAATTCCGTCATTTGTCTGTTATTCAATTTAATTTAAGTTCTATATAAGAGAAATTTCGATTCATGGCCCATAAAAATCTATAACTTACTAGAGTAACAAACTCTTAAAAATATAGAAAAAAATCTTATAGGATATATTTTGTTTGCCCTAAGCTTTTCCAGAACCACAATGATAAATTAATATAGAAACGCTACCATTAACCCAGCTGAGCCATAATATATGATTTAAATATCATCATTATTTGGTCATTACAGTCAAAGTAATCTTTTTATACACATAAATATATTCAGAAATATTTATTCACAATCCGTTAGAAATGCACCCGGTGGTCCCTTTGCACCTGCACCTTTATCGCTACCATCATTAATTAAAATCAAATACCAACTCAATTTATTAACATTATTTCTCTTTATTTTAAATCTGTTTTTTAACATTTTTAGTAAAAAACAAAATACATATAAAAATATAAAAAGTTATCCAACGATGGCGAGGCTCGAGACCCAAGCCACCGGTGGTTAGGATCCCAAAGTGGGGAACCGCTTCACAATACGTGCCGTGTCAAGCAATACTGCCTTCTGAATCTGACTCCAGACCCAACAGCCGATTGAGAGCCTCTGTAGATGTTGGTCGAGGCTCTTTGGTATCAACCCATGGGCAGAAACGACAATCGGGACAATAATTGTTGAGTCGAATAATAATAATTAATTATTAACATAATTATTACAATATAAATCAAGGCTGGTCTTAAGAAGCTTGTAATTCTATCTTTAGCCAAAAAAAAATCCATCCGTAAACACATAGCTTGAAGCTTAATTCTTCAAAATGGAAGTAGAACTCAAACGTCATTAGGTGTCCATTGAAAACAGCGTTGTGTTGTGGTTTGCACCACATCATAGCATAAGCTGAGTGAATACCTACCGACCACAATCGCCACCAGACATTTTTTTATGTTTTATTCTTTTTTATTTACTTTTTGTAATAACCATTTTTGTGCATGTTGCGATTCTGACATTTTTTTTCTATCTCTCTTTCATATACAACTTCTCATTCCTACCTAACCTTCATGTTCACGATTTACGATCAGTTTTTGATCTTCACTATGCCCTATCTGTTTACTATTAATTCTATAAATAAAAACATGAAAACACAATTAAGAAGAAACGCTTCCTTAGCACTTGAAGATGTTACAGGAAATTGATCTTTACGGCTCTCTCCCACAAAGTATGTAGAAAATAATCCCTTGCACCTGAGAAACCGATTACAATTTTATTCCCAATAAAAGCCCGGAGTTAAATAAATTGTCTATATTTATACTGTCAGGAAATGAATGGAAATTAACAGACGTTTAAATTCCCTTTCCGGACTGCTTTCTCTGATACCTGACCGGGGCTATTAGAGCTAGAATACTAGGCTATTAGAAGGGATTAGGTAACAACATGGAATACGCAAATCATTTGATGGTTAACTGTCATTATAGAATTAAGATCACAATTACTTCGTAGGTAACTTGGGTACCAAGTTTGCTCTTAATTTTCTTTTTGAACTTTTAATTCACACAATGAAATCATTTTCAAAAGAACCGGTCCATTAATGTTTTAGTTTTAACAGTGCTACTGTTTATGAAATACTAATAATGACCTGATGTAGCTTTACAAAGGTACAGTTATTTTCCTTCTTTCACATAGCATAGGTACATCAAGATTTAAATTTGGAGTAGATTAGCTTTATAAAATTCTCGGTTTTTTAAATAAATCACTAAGGGACTATATGGTCTAACCTCTCACAATCGTACTCTCGATTGTAGAGGAGGCACGTACCCTACAGTGGGACGTATATGGGCTGATAGTTGATACAGATACAGAAACTAAATAAAATTTTGTTCCAATTCTGTAATAAAATCATCTATTAGTGATTCAACGAACGCACCTTTATACGAGAAGCGAAGGCGTGGCGCGTTGACTCAGCCGATATTCTCAATAAGATGTGACATTTAACAACACGTACTTCGTTGCTTATTAATTGAGCATACGTACCCTACAGGACTTTGAACTTTGTTCTCATTTGGACTGGACTTCATGAAAGAGCTTTTGTAATGCGATGGTTTATCTAAATTATGATCTTTAAAAGTTTTTAGACATTCAGTTTAACATATTGGAACATATTTTCATCACTAAAAATAGATGGTTTTAAAAATTAATTATGTCGATATAATCATTAGGGATTTCACGAAAATACTTTAATTTACGAACATAAAAAACTTTGCAAAGACGAATTAAAGGAAGGTTAACTACTTAACCATAATTTGATAAACATTTTCTAAGGTCAAAACAACATCAATTAATTCTGCCTAAAGATATACCAATACCACGTTTTAACCTAAAACCCGTTTCGTGCGTGAGAATTCTGTTTTATCGTGTTTTTATGAATTTTGTACGCATTTAGATTAATGGTAGCAGTCATAAAATTAAGACGTTATAGATACTTGTAAAATTATGTTATGCAATAAACCAGCCATGGCCAAGGGCGCAATAATTTAATATACCCTTTCTTGAATGTTAATTTTTTTTATAGTATCGTATATGTTCTGTCAGGCTTTGTGACTCAGTTGGTTAGACGCCGGCTATGAAATGTGAAGCAGAGGGTCCAATCACCACTCCAAAACAAATATTTGTGTGATCCACAGGTATTTATTTCGAGGTTGGGTGTTTGTGAAACCGAAATATTATGTCAGGATCGAGCAAAGTGGCGATCTATAATCTGCCTACCTATGAATGTATTTAGGAGATTTGCAATGGGCCGCCAGTAATAAACAATTGACAGTGATGTTCGTCCAGTACATCTTATAAAATCCATAGTATTACTCAACAACTGGGTAAAATGAAACAATAGTTCAGTGTACAGTGATAAATAGTAGTAGTGTATAGTGGTGCATTCTTTGAGGAGCGGATATCGCGGCCGCTACCAGTGGCGTGCCTAGGGTTCTGGACTAGGGCAAGCCCAATATTTTTTTTAGATATTTTAATATGTATTGATTTAGAAGCAAAATGGTTTAAGTTGGCAGACCTAACACCCAACATCTATACATACACTGTACACATATTTAAAGAGGTGCTACCAGGACACTCATGTTTCGCCTTGCATATTCCGTGCCATCATGTGATAGGGGGCGGGCCATTGCGATGTTAATATTATTAATGAATTTAAAAAAATATAAAAACGACCCGGGATTCCAATCCGACACCTAAGGCTATATAAGAATAGGATGGAAACCATTAAAATAAACAGCTATCTTTATCAGCGATATGAAATTATCTATTACAATAAGTTGTTCCGTAAAAATCTAATAGATGGCGCGATTTTCACAGCCATCTAATATTCCTAATATGATGAAGTCATTACTTATCATTCGTTTTTAAATCAATTAATAAAATAAATATGTAACTTAAATAACTTTTGGATATGCATCTGTAACTTTAATTTGCATTTTAATAGCAAAAGTTACAACTAGGGTGCCGTGTATAACTTCGCGGGCAGAAATTGTTATTAATACATTCATGTTCTGTTTTGTGTAATACAATTGATATAATTTCTATTGAAGGACGAACTAATTTGTTTTAAATTTAAATCATTATATTCATAATAATTTAACACACAAAACTTGGCGTTTGATAAACATTTATGAAACACGATTGTTCAATAATCTATTTGAAGTGGAGCATGTTAAATTTAAACAACGCACATAGTTTAAAGCAAGTTGATAAAATATCTCTTGTGATATATCACGACAGAGAAATTCACATTCCCGGCGTATTTTTCGCGCCAGTTTAGTTACAATATACTTGAATAAATTTACCTTTTTAACGGCAATGAATACTTTCACAGTCACACTCACACCATCACAGCAAAACAATACCACTCATTATAGTATCAAAAAGTTTAAATAATATCAAAAACTAAACATTATCACTAAAAAGAACTATTTTTGAGAACTGAGAACTACTAACAATTGCAAAATGTCAAAATACATGTGAAGTTAATCGCAATTCGTTCAGTATTGCCCATAAATGTAACATAAACATTACGACATACAATTATATTTTATTAAAAAGCACCTATAGGAAAACCCCATTATTTGTACTAATATTATAAAACCAACCAAATTAATAAAAATCAAATTTAATAAATCCTATTATTAAATAACAACGCGCCGACCATGAAACGTACGATGTTCATTCTAAAAAGCCGGGCATTTGGTGTAGTACAAATTGCTATATAAAATGTCTATACCTATATATTTGTAGTGCACTTCACTCGTGAGATGCCCATACAAATTTCGATTTTGCCAAAAGCCTCGTAAAAGCACACGAGAGAGAAAAAGATAGATATATTGTGCGATGTTGCGACTTGCGACTGCGGGAGCGCGCGTGGAGCCAGCGGACTTCGTATTTTAATGTCACTGCCAATTGAATGAATTTCGCGTGGCACTTCGTCGCGGTGCACCGTCGCAGGCGCTTTTAATAATATTAATTTGGATTTTAGGCGCGCGAGGGGACAACGACCTCTGTCGCGCTCGACAAGACGCGGTAAATTCAAAAATTGCAGATGTTTTCTAATAAAATATAATTGTATTGTGTGAAATAAAATGGTTTGTGTTCAGTATCGAGTATGTACGTATTAAGTAGGGCAAGCCGGGCTTTTGGGCTTGTATGGAAGTACCGCCACTGGCCGCTACACGCTTGGGCGCCATCATTACAGACATAAGTCTTGTGTGCGTCTTTGCGATTATTTGTCGTGATATTTTATAGCTTACTAATATTGTATTCAATGTTTAATAGGTTCATTTGGCTATGTAATACATATTGACATATTTTAACAAATATTTTAAGATGAATTGTTAGGGTCTCGACGTTGGACATAAATCTTCCTCTACATTAAATTATGGTGCATAAATGGCTTAATAATCTATGAAAATTCCTAGGTTCAAACCACACAAACTAATCCAGTTTTTTTAACTCGTAATCATTAGCTTTGTCCGCATAATTTCCAAAATAGATAACCAACGAGCGATCTGACATCCGTATTTCAGTATTACGCATAAATTATTCTTTATATTATAATACTTACAAAAATAATAATAATAATATAAATACTTTTCATATCAAACTAATCGGCTAAGTCAAAATAATCGCAAGTGGCGCTTGTGACTGGCTAACGGCTGATGCCAATAATCAATCGAAAAAAATTAGATTGAAGTCAATCTGTTTTGTTGTCAATTGTTTTCTACTTTTCGATTGGTCTCCTGTCATGTTGCCATAGTTTATTCACTACTGAGGTTGATTATTGGCAATATAGTATCAGAAAAACGATTGAGCTGTCAATCTAAAACGGCAAATTTTGGATTGGGTTTGTTTATTGGCAGCGGCTGTAAGTGTGCCATGATTGTGTGATTGTGTTAAATTTGCGTACACCTCGTTATCTTTCGTATTGGTGTTTATCTTTAGACACATGGAGGCCATTGTAGAACGTCTTGTGATTTACTTTATAATGCAGATATGCGGCCTTATTCAAAGATAGTTTTAAAACCTCGTATTTCAGTTATAACATTTACTTTACTTTTCTAAAATACTTTTGAAAATGACTGGATGACTTTTGTCCACGAATAATGATGATGGAGATGAACCTGAAATTATTTTAACGTAGAAAAAATAAATAATTGCGTAATGGAAATCGTCTTGCTGTATTGTAATTGTAACTGTATCAAATAAATAAGATTAGAAGATACCACTGGCATTGTATTTGGTACACAATAAAATTTAAGAATCTTAATAATTAAATAATTTCCCCCAAGGATTACACATAATGTTGTGACTTCATACTAAGATAATGTATTTTCTTGAGGCTTTCACAAACCGATAGGAATTTACGGCCCAATCAAACTATTCCACTCATACCGTAATAAATATCACCAGATCTAACATTTGGTTCGGTGTCTGGGCATAATATACTAAAGAACCCTTTCCATTGCTTTTTCTGCTGTCGATAAAGGATCAACCATTGAAATAAAACTATTATTTACGGATTTTATCTCGGATTTGGATCAACTATTATAATAATTGCATCATAATCAAGTTTAATTTCATGCTACATTTTTTACCTGATGGCATAGCCTTTGTTGCACGTATGAGGTAATTACATCGAAGATAATGTGACTAATAAAACCACAGCACATGCATAAACGTCATGCCTTTATCCCATAGAAGGCAGAAAACTATGGATGTTCACTTTGCTTGATCCTGATATACTACTTTTGATTCGTCCACTTTCATTAAATCTCTTCATGGATTCAAGTATGTTAGGGGCCCTCCCCTAATGAAACGGACAAAATGAAACGGAGAAAAGTTACGTAACTGTCTTACATATATGTCAATTGCAAATGTCGATGATGATTTTACATCAATAAAACAGTCTTTGTTTTTCTCTATTTATCACATTTTGATACTCTAATAAAAATGAATAAAAATGATTACTTTCTTTTGTCTTCCAAAATACTCCTTAAGCGACCCCCTTTAGATAACCTTGAAAACATATAAAATTCAGATAAAAAAACTAGATTTTGTTATAAAGCTAGGCGCGGTATTCAGGTCATCGCAACGCAACAGCTGGGTAACCGGAACATTGAGGTGAAACTTACCATACACAAATATAACACTATAGTTGGCTCATACTTTTTAAATTTACGCATCGGGAAATTTGTCTTTTTAGCCAGCTTTGGAATAAAATTGTCTTTTTGTTATTGATATTGTTTATGGAAAATAGGCTTTACAAATCAAGATGAATCAATCGATCAAGTGATTGGTATCCTACGGTAGAAATTACTGTAGAATTCATTTCTTAAATAATTTGAATTTCAATAATGATTTTGAATGAAGCATTTTTATATGCTTTCTATAGTTTAGTCTAGAAGTTACAAATTAAATAATTTTTTGTTGGAATATTGTGTTCCCTTCTTTTGCTTATGAGTTATTGGTTATTATTAACCCTTATCATCATGTCCGTTCTATTGGACTTCTCGCATTATACTATTCTCTTTGGTTCATTGAACCTTTACCAATGCATAGTACCGACCTAAACAACTTTAAAAAGTTTAATAAAGAAACCATAAATCATTGACAACATTATATGAATTAAAATGAAACATAATTTTCAATACTAACACAGGACACAATTTTCCCTATTGTCTTACCAAACGCAATGCAAATTAGATCCGTGATGACATGTCTATCGCATATTAATAAGATTTGAAGGTGAGACCGCGTGAATTTAATTTGTGATTAATGAAGTTGTGACTGGTTGGACGTCTAGACAAACACGGGCAATTTGGGTTGTTTTTGTGGTGTTCAGGCTGTGGGCGTGTGGGAATTGTATTAGCTATTATTAAGAAATATATTATAGATAAATGTAGGTTGTAGAATGGCAATACAGCCAATTAAATAAATGATGGTTAAAATATAGGTGTTAAAATTGATTATAAAGTCGATTTCGACTACATGGGCAGACTTCCGCACTTGGAATTAGTGATATTCACTTCTATTCACTCTCGATTATCTACTAGCGGCCCGGCCCAGCTTCGCCCGGATACAAATAGATTGCTGTACAATAATATGTACGTATTATACATATAAACCTTCCTCTTGAATCACTCTGTCTATTTAAAAAAACCGCATTTAAATCCGTTACGTAGTTTTAAAGATTTAAGCATACAAAGGAACATAGGGACAGAGAAAGCGAGTTTGTTTTATACTATGTAGTGATTCTGTAGGAATTGTAGATGTCCTTTTAACGAGCGATCTGGCGGGTTACTACTACCGACACGACGACAAATATGTGAACATCGTACGGAAACTTTACGAATATGCCTAAATATATTACAAAATGTTCGAATCCTTTATTTTATGTTGTAACCATAGACTAAGTTCGGAGTGAATGATAAGTAGGTATAATAGAGAATAGTATTGATTTTTATAAGTGGATAACTTTATCTTATACGAGTATGTGCACTTCGAACGTCCGAATCTTCGAACTTCGTGTCGGAGTAACCCCCTTGATCTTAGGAGATGCTTCATCATCATCATCATCATCCATAGCCTTTAGGGTTGCACTGCTAGGTCTCTCTCATATCATGCCAGTTTAGGTGATGATTATATTCTTTATTTCACTTTCCCTTTTTTCTCTTTTCTATATCCAACGCATTTGAAATCCTCCATAATTAATTCTAGATCTTTATTCCCACAAGTGACGAATTTCAAACCTATATTATGAAAAATATCTAAAATAACTACTGCACATAAAAACGCCAGTAAATGAACCGTGATATCAGCAATGCTGGCGACCGCCAAAATTAATGAATGCACAGTGATTACGCATTTTTTGTACATAAGTTTCCAGTAAAAACTTAGTGACATTGAGTGGCGGAATATTATTCTTAATCAGAGTTGCATTGTAAGCATTATTTGAATATAATTCAGAGGTATTTTATTCTGAGGACATTGGAACTTTGATATTAAGGGTTTTTATAGAAATAGTCGTAAAGAACCTTCCTAATTGGGCCTGAAAAAATATTTCATGTGGATTCGGAGTCATCATTTATGTAATAATTTCCAGAATTGTTTTTGAGCCTAAAATTATAACTTATAGTCTTATTTCTAACCACTGACAGTCTAAGACAGAAAAGAGAGAATCAAAGTTACCAAAATCAAAAGCATCCATAGTACTTTGTCCAAGATTTTATTCTTCTGTAATATTGTATCAAAATTATTCAGAGTCACATTGAAATGCATCCAATCTAAATATACAATGAATTTACCGAACTAACTGTACTTAAATGGATTCCTGACATCTGACGTCTTCATATCAAATTCTGCGTTACAATAGTCACTTTCAACTATGCTTTCAATAAAAAATAACATTGAAATAACATTACGAGCACCGTTATTCAATAAGATAGTTTAAAATTGTTGTTTTATGTGTGTGTGTTACGAGCGCCAGTAGATTTACATATTGTAAAAAGTTAAACGTTTTGCCGTGTTGAACCAAATGCTTGGAGTAACTGTTTCCAAGAACTTTTGAACATAAATAAGCTTCTGCCTATGTTTACCAAGTAGGCAGAGGTTCTTCTAAGTTCTCCAGGTATTGTAATAGACGAGATAAATGAAGAATAAGTGACTAAATATAAATGTCACATTTTATGGATTTCCAATTATTTTCATTTTCTTTGTGTCCCAACCAATTCCTCAGCTTAATTTTAAAGTCACGAAACTGACACAATATACATAGATTACCCGACCCGGGAGATGAACTCAGGATCTACAAAACCCTACCCCACCAACGATGCTTCACAGTTTCCACTTTAAACCAACGTCTATTTTTATTGCAATAAAAAATATCTGATTGAAATCGAAACCGGCGCGGGTAACCGAAACACGTGTTACAGGTTCAATAAACTCATTGTACATTTTTATGGGTTCAAAATTCATCCCATTATCTTGTACTTATAACACAATTTTCTACTAGATGTTACGTACCACCTCTTTGCCTATATCTGCTGCTAAGGAAGGTGGAAGAGTTATATTTGCATTTGAAGACATTACATAGGTTCTGAATGGTATTGCTTCAGTTTATAAGCATTCTGATGCTTTGAAATAATACTATTTACGGATTCTATACCGGATTTGGTTTAATTTTAACATTTTTTGACATCCCGACGTTTCGCTTTAGTGGTCACGGGGCGGACTGATTCCGATGCTTACTTATGATTTTCTTATTACTTATGATTCTGATGCTTAATTTTCTAGTCCTCCTTTAAATGAAATGAAAATATTTATTGAATCCATAAAATGTCATACACTATTTAGATTCAGTCACTTTTTTTTCCACTACCAACCGGTTCACAAGGCTGTTTTCGCCACAGAAGAACGGGCAAAAAACTCTAGCGAAATTAATAATATCATTAAAATCGAAAGTAGGCTTTAAATAAACAAGAAAATCCTTCGCCTATTTAACGCTTGCATTCAACCCCACACTTGAATTAACAAATGCAATACAATATTGGTTCAAGATATTTGCTCGACCTCCTTACAACACACTCGATTTGGATATTGTTTTACTGTAATTATGTATTATACGTGTGCAAATAGTGACCTTATTAAATGATGGATATGGTGTAAATGATTATAAACAGTCGGCTCACACAGCACTGAACGAAATAGATCATTATTCAGAAATTAACATGAGAATTCCTCTTTCAATGATATCATCAATTGGTTTCTTAGATTTACGAGATTGTTACACATTGAAATAAAACATTTTTTTACGGATTTTATCTCGAATTTGGTTTAATTTTTACATTTCTAAGTTCCCAGCGCGGCGTTTAGATTACTCTACAGCTTTCGTAGCCCGCCTCGTGACCGTGAAAAATAGTTTTATTTCGATATTATCAATTACTTGTATTGATCTGATTCATTGCAATAATGAAACAGTAAACTGAATATTTTAGAAATTATTCAAATTGATTTAGCAGACCCCTAACTAGGCTAAAATATAAATTGTTGGACACCATCAAAATTCAAAGATATCAAATCAACATCATTGAAACATGAAGCATATCGCGTGCAAATCTTAACCATTATCTCAATCTACATAATAGCACATCTCACAATAACTCGTTTACGCACGTCACTGTCCACTCCCATTCTCCGGAGCGTGAAGAAGTCACGCTCACGACACGGCACAGTTTCCAATATTTCCATCGCGTATGAATATTTGATCTACATATAAATAGTGCGCATTGTCCACGGAGAAAGCAAACGCCTAACGCCTTCCACGACGCGCATAATAACGGTATGGGACGTGAGTTAACAGCGAAATCGCATGGCGAAATATCTTTTGCATATGCGATTGGTGTAAGATATATGAAATTCTACTTAAGGAGCACATCAATGATTATAATAAGAATAGATAAGTTTTGGGTTCTTTCAATCTAGACAACACTAAGCAGTGCCTACAATATCGGTTAATCAGCTCAAATAATTCCTAGAAAACCTAGCGATAAAGAAGAACTAAACATAAATGACATAAGTCTTCGATAACCACATCCAAATAAGTCGCATTTAAATGATGTTCATAAATCACATTCACACCTCATTGCACACGCTGTATAAAACCAAGATTACGTTTTTTAGTATTCATTCAACGGAATTTAAATCACACGAGACTAGGTAAAGCTAAGTAGCGCTATTGCCACAACCGCAAATAAACGTTTTTACGTAAGGATCCATTAAACTCACGCAGCTTGCGTAATGTTACTGGTCCGACTGACATTCTGATGCACCCTATAGATAATTTCCAATTACGATACGTGACCGAGAACGGAGGTAATAAGTATGGGAAATTACATACTTCATCTGTCACAGTTTGTAACGATACGAGCGTGTGAAGTGTACTGTAACCTTATAATGCTAGAATATATACTAGATCCACAGTTATTATTGCAGAAAGTCTGCAATTTACGAGCGTTCAATCACTGTATTTTAATCACAATGTAGCAAAGCATCAGCCAATTCATTATCTTTGCAGGACAGTAGGTTACCAGGTTTCTTATAGTACAAACATTAATCAGTGATCTTTCTTCTTTCGCAGAATGCCAGTTACGTGATCAACAGACGATATTCGAAGGACAAGATGTCGCCGGTGTGTCACAACTTCGTCCAGAACGCGTGGAAGAAGGATTTCTGTTCAAACTGCTTCAAATCGCGCGAGGAACATGTCAAGCAGGAACAACGCACCACAGAAGGCAGCAAGTACCTAGCGACACCCTTCCAGAACAGAAGCACCTTCTTCAAGAAAACACCACCGAGCATACTCAAAATACATCCAAAGAAAAAGAACAAACGCAACGTCAGTTTCCCAGAGGAAGTGTGCAGTGTTATTGGTTTTGGAGGTGACGATTGGTCGGATGGCGAGGAATTCGAAGTGTCAGAAGAAAACGATGATGACGACACATTCCCTGATACAGAAGAGGAGAGAGAATTGCACAAAATTACAAAATCCAACACAGATTTTAATACAGTTAAAGCTAATCTGTTAGGAGACTCAGTTGGCAAGTCCTACACTTCACTATTGCTTGGTAAGATGCAAACGGATTCCGATGGGAAAAAGAAAACTTTGTTAGTTTCTGTGACACCCTTCGGACAAGAGAACAAGCCGGCTAACATAAAGTCACACGTTCGCAAACCCGCCGTAATACATGTTTCAGAAACATCCGCTGAAGAAACCACCAGTAGTTATAAAACTAATATAATATTATCTACTTATGTAAAGGATTCAGAAACTATTATCACTTCGGAAGGAGTAGACCCTTCCGGAAACATATGTACAGAAAAATCTTTGCTTGAGGAGATATCGGAAACTCTTGAACAGAACCGTATGTCAGTCAGTGGTGACCTTCACCTATCACAAAAAGACAAAAACAAACCAACAGTAATTGAGGAAAAGGTGAAGGAGAGCATGCAGGACGAGCCGGAGCGAAAAGACGCCGCTGAAATGAAAAAAAATGGAATCGTGAGGCAACCGCCATTAATCAAAACTAAAGAACGGCCCAAGGTGAATCTAAGTCGGTCGGAATTCAAATTTTGTAAGATTAATATTGAGAGCAGCAGTGTTGACTCAGCTGTTAGCACGCTCAACTCGACCGCCAATAACTCACTCGCGTCCGACGATGAAAGTTTCAGTGGCCGAACCGATTCAGACAATGATGACAGTGGACACTTCTCAGAAACTCATAAATGCGAAGAAACCGTTAAAATTAAGGTGTTCAATGAAGGAGATAAAAACATTAAAATCTCACCTATCGGACAACACAGAAAAGTGGATGGACAAGCAAACAGCGGTTATTCTACATTCCAAAGTCCAATTATGGATATGCCTTCAATAATACCGAAACAGCCCGATAACGTATTCTCTGCGGATGCCAGTAGAGAGTTGGCGGGAGAGCCAGACGGCAGAGCCGATCCGGACGACGCCACCGAGGCGCCTGCACTCCCAAAAAGCCCGATACCTATGTTAGATCCGAGGCCATCGTTCTTACACGGCATGATAGCAGATGTAATGCCTGCTCACAAACCAGTTTTACCAGAAAAACCTAAGCTACCAGTCAAACCAGTCATTAAATCGTCTACGAAAAAAAGCTCCGTGACCACGCTTCAAACACAAATAATGCACATACAACACACTTCAAAACGAGACGAGGATGAAAAGATAATAAAAATGATGAGTGAGGAAAAAAATAATGAAATAAGTGAAGTAGATGAAGATAAATCTGAAACGGTATATTACGCTCAACCGGTTTTGACTAAACAAGACAGCGACACGTCTTTACACAGTCTGAGTAAGCGTAAAGCACCAACGCCGCCTTCTTCGCCAAGTGTAGAAGAGTATCCAAACTTGTACCAAAGAAATTCTAATGGATCCTCTAAATCAGACTCACCAGTTGTGAGAGAAATGGAGAAACGGGAAAGAGCCACTACATCCTTGTCTAAATCCAAAACTGTCGAAGAGATCGATATGAAAAAAGTCGACCACACACCGGAACCGGCGCCTCGTCGTAATATTTCTTTATCACATGACAACTTGCTCTTAGACGATAAAAGGAAAGGCAAACTGAAGTTCTCCATCAAAAAACTCCTTCGGATAGGATCTTCAAAGGACTTAGATAAGAAGGAACTGAGTGTTGCAACAGTAACTAAAGTCACGAGCAAAACAGAAGAGATTTACGACTTGACTCCAAAACCTAAGCCGAGATTGGTAATTATACACCCACTGGACATCAACGGATCAAACGTTGAAGTTGTGAAATCTAACTGCGAGATACCAGACCTTCGCAGGCTGAGTCACGATGATATATCTTCGATATACAGTGGAAGTAGTTCTGCCACAGACCCTGATCCGCCTAAGATCTTGAATAAGCCCCCACCACCTCCAAGACATAATGAGGAATGTAAAGCAATGTCCCACCCGCCAAAGCCGGCGCGTCCACCTCCACCGAAATCCGCAGCACTGCAGAAAAAGCAGAAACAACAAGCGTGGTCGCCAGCGCCTAGTAAATCTGACAATATTTACGCTAATTTGGGTGAGTTAAAACTATTTCTATTGCATTGTCTGATAAACGAGCAAACGGCTTGTCTATTGTAACTTACCGCCACCTATGTAGACATAATTTATTTTATTTATTTATTTAATCTTTATTGTGTACCAACAAAAAAAACAAGATAAAAATATATTTATGTTAAGTTAGGTAGAAACAACAAGAAGAAGATAATAATTAGGTCATAGTTGCATTTCCAACCTTTAAATATGGTCGAGGAAAAGGAGTATTTGGACTTGGACAATCTCACTCACCGAGCGAAATATGACAACAAAATGAATCGTGTGATAAAGATATTTCTTTAAAACTCCTATACTCTGTAGGTAAACTTCAATAATTGTTTATGATGTCATGCTCGTTTGCTTGGACATAGACTTTCCGACTTTGTAACCTTGAAATTTGCATTAACAAAAGCAATGATTCGCAAAAAATAATACCGCAGAAATACTGAATGCATTGTGTGATAAACTGTAGCATTTGTAATAAACAATTTCTACCTACTAGAAATAATAATGAGAATACTCTGCACGTTTAAATTTCGTAATAACAAGTGTCGATTTCTACGGTCATAAGTAGGTAAACTACGTAATTCACTTTTTCCAATATTATGTATTCAAAATAGGACAATGCTTAACATAAACGGCACATTAAAACAGAAAATGTCGTGGTGTAAATATTTATTGAAGTGAGCTTAGGCTTAACATTTAAATGGCCGCCGCCGTTTGATTTGTACGCGTAATATTTGATTAACCTACGGCCTGTTGGAATGTTATTCTCATTGCTAGCGACTTTCGAAAAAGAAACGTCATACATAATTGCGGTTAAGAAAATAATTCTATAGAAGACCATTAAAATTCGTGAGATCGGATATAAGGATGTTATTATGAAATTGAAACTATTTTCTACGAATACATACATTTCGATTTCTTTTCTGCATGTTAGAGATGTTAAAATAAAAAACCTGATAATAAATGTGAACGAATAAACTCAAACATTTATTTATCACATTCTAGGTGAAATTAGATCAGCCCTTGCGCCGAGAAAGCCGGAGCGAACAGCGAGCATGCGGGAAAGAGAGGCACATTTGGAACTTCCAAAAAGAAGGACACAAATAGACGACGACAAGGACGAAGTTGATGACGGCCCTCAAGAGCTGGTGCAGGCAACCAACGAGCCCGTCATACACAGCTATGATGATGTCTATACCAACTCCAAGTATGAAGAAGAAACCTGCGACTCCGCCAAAAACAGTGACAGCGACTACGAATACGTCCACCACGCGAGATCCAGCTCGCCTGAATGCGACGCAGCCATCAAACCCAGAGAAACAACTACCGAACACAGAAACGAAAACAGAAAGAATGAAATTGAAAATAGCGTTGAATATCCAAAATACAACGGATTTAACAGATCATCACTACCTTACTGTGGAAGTGAAACAGAATCAGAAATCTATTCTCCATACAGCTTCTACAGTTCGACTGATAATATGGACAGTCCCAGTAATGAAGATTACCAGAACGACATGACGCCAAAAACAACAACGAACAAACTGCGAGTTAGGAAAGGGCGCAGCGTAGTGCACAGGAACTTGGAAGATAATTACGGAGCGGTAGTTATAGCGAATCACGAAGCACTCGCGCAAGTTTTAGAGCAGGTAATTTACCTACTTATGTTGTCTCGAGAGATTTACTAAGAGTGATGGGCGGGAGGCCTGTTGCGACGCCGTCGTAATAGTTGTTTAAGTGAAATCAATTTATTTGCTCGCTTACAGCGCAATCTGTAATGATGTACCGTCTCATTACTAGTATGCTTCACGTTTACATTGCATTCCGAAGCGTTTTTGTTTAACATTCCGTGCTTTATTAGTGAGATTACTTCATAACTTGCCTATAGAAAGTCCAGTTAGCTTAAATAGAACAGATGGTAATTATGATCGTTATTTCACTAGGTGATCCCTCATGTGCAATTAAACGTTTTATCTTTCTGCTGCCTATCAGCAGTGTACGTTAGTTTACAGCCAGTTGTTACTGCACAATCAACTAATTTAACATCTTGCCTCAAGCTAGAAAGCACAGTGCAGTGTCGTGCAAACCTTATTAATATAAGCCCTGATTAGTATCTGTATCCGCCCATATACGTCCCACTGTTAGGCACTGGCCTCCTCTGTAATCGTGAGATCGATTGAGAGTGGTTAGGCCATATAGTCCACCACGCTGGCTGGCGGGTTAGCGGATTTTAGAAATTATTATAAATTACTGTGGTACGTAGGTTTCCTCCCGATGTTTTCATTTACCGTTATAGTGTCCAGTATTGCTCCTGTAACGTTTAGGCATGATTCTCATCACCTGTCTAACAATTCTGATCGTCCCTAATTATTATCTTCAAAACATTGCAGGTACAGCAAAGTGCAGCAATGCAGCCATCCTTACGAGGATTGAAAGCGTGCACAAATCTCAGATGGAACGACTTCACCATACAATCTAAGAGCATCAGGTCTGGCAAGCGGGTCTTCTATCCAGCTATATGGAATTCGAGTCAGGGTCCAGTGAATGTGACTCTGATGCTGTATAAAGAGCAGATGGCCTCTCAGATCGTGTGCCAGCAATCGGTACAACCGCAGACTTTGAGTTTGAACGCTGTGACTGAGTTCTGTGATCTGGTGCCGCGACAGCAGTTTGGCGAGGATGGTGAAGATTTGGTTCAAGGTAAATATTTATTATTATTTGAAAAAGAAGTAGTATAGCAAGTCCGTCAACCCATACCGACGCTTTAACCTAAACCTTATCAATAGTTGAAGCGGCCAGTGTCCTATAATGGGGTAGAATTAAATTATGATTGAAAAAAATCTTGATTAACCATACCTATATAGCAATAATTACTACTTGTATTTATTTATCGTTTGTTGAAGTTATATTTTTACTGCTTTTCACTTATCTTTATTTGTGGAGTTCATCATCGGCCCGTTGCAATCCACTGCTGGACATACGTCTCTCCCGAGGTACAACACATAGCCTGGTCTGTAGCTTTCTTTGTGATTTGGTGATTTTGCCATGGCCGCACCAAGCCATGTTTTAATAAAGTGTAGTTCGATAGTTTATTATCTCTTCAATAATTTAGACCATAGTGTTCTTTCGTGATAGTAATAAATTAGATGTGTGAACAAGCGACATTACTATCGTGTCCCACAATGCTAATGAGATTAAAGTGGGCCTGTGAAGCATTTTGGAGCACCGCCAATAAACGCAGTACTAGGAACAGTTACTCGATGAACCATTAGTAACTAGAACAATACTTTTGAACTTATCTTACGAGGAAATGTCTGGTATTTAATTACCCAGAAAAACTTTAAAGGAGGTTTTATATGAAGATCTTGTTGAAAATCGCAAGGTCAATGTCAGTTGTATTATTTTTTATCAGCATCACGAACTATAGAGCAGGTATTTAGTAAAACAAAACATACATGTAGTCTACTATAAATTACAATTACATTGGCTATCTAAACATAACGGTATACGAAAATAAGAAAACACAAGGTATTTTTTTTTTACTTCTGATCTTGTCAAAAACTTTTAGTATTTCCATAAAACCTGGCAATTCTGTCACACAATCTGTTAAAACTTTGTGAATCTTTGTAAAGAAATTATTATTCCGCCTAGTCTTAGAAATAGTATACTCAAAAAACTATTTTATTTCCAATTCCAGCAACAATAGTAGTCTTGGCCCACGCCCAAGTCGATACAATCCAATCATACGGTGAGAGCCTTCACGCAGGCGTAACGACCACAAAGGAATACCAACTGGTCCAAACTGAACAAATCCATGAAGCTATCTTCATGATGCTGCAACTCATAAATGGGCTGAAGTGTCTCCAAGCGCGAGGAGTGGAGGAGATCCCGGAGACGCTGACGTCATTCGTGACGTTGAAGGAATGTACCTCGCCCGGGAATGTACAGCCCACGGAAGATAGGCTTAGTTCTTTGTCGGCGCCCAAGACTAATTGTTATGGGAGATTGTGTATATTACAAGGGTGAGTGTGAATTTAATTTTAGATATTCTGTAGCTAAGTTAGGTTTATTAAAATTAAATACATTGGAAATATGTACATTTGATTAGTTATCACTGATTAGTTTAATTGAGTTTGTTAAATGGTACTAATCGTATTAATATACCGAAAGATATATTATACTTTGAAGAAATTTGGTATACCTGTGCAATGAACATCTTTTACTAATGGACCAATAATTCAAAGAGTTCATAATGACGACCTGCTTTATTTGTCTGGAAAATATTGAGAACAGATCGAATTTTGTTCGTCAAATCATAAACATGCATATTTCTACTACAAATAAATGTGAATGCACCTAGAAAATACACATTCATCTGTCAGTAAATTAATAAATTCCACATACTAATAAACAATAAAATTTCCAGCTTAAGCGAAGAAATCAACTGCAGCAAATCATCAGAAGACGAGCATCTAAGTTCCCTTTGTAAGTGCGCCATGCGTGCCTTGGAAATCTTGCTTCCCGGCGATAAACTCAGTCCTCTCCTCAAAGAGGTCCTACAGGAAGAACGGGCTGTATCCTTGAACCAGGCCAAATCTGTCCTGGAATTCATGCTATGGGGACCTTTGGATGTAGTGCAAGGGGTTCCTGTGGACGACAGGGAGCTGTCGCTTCAAAGATGGCTGGATTTGGAGAGGGCGACGGTCCTCCACGGTTTAGTGAGGACGCGAGTCCAGTTGAATGTGTTTGAGCAGTTGCACTTGATGTTCCTGGTGCGGTCCACTGCTAAAGCGATGTGTGATGCCTCCGTGCTGTTGGAGAAGGCCAATGTTTATTGATGTACATTTTTGTGGAGCTTTACTCGAATAGCGACCTCGGTGTGTAGTTTTTGAAAAAAAAAAGAAATATTTTTTTTGGTTGGTCACATTAAATCATAATGATATTTGTTTTTAGAAAGAATGGTTTAAAAAAAAATGTTTTTCTTATTTGTCAAAGTACACTTGATGTTTGTTTTGGATTTTTTTTGTAAATAACATATCAAATTATAATAGTATTCATTTTCCAAACGAATGGTTAAAAAATGTTTTAGTTTTTTGTCGATTTACACCGGGGTCGGTCTATAGTTTTAAGCTTATAACTTAATTAGGCGCATAAAGACTTGTTACTGTAGAAACTGTTAAAAATATATTATAATGCCTATCTGTCTATTATACTGATTGGCCAAATCATGTTATTTACATTATCGTTGTTGAAGATATAAGATTTGTATTTTGTGACTCGAATGTCCATTAAAAATAACTGATGTTCTATCATTTTGTATCTTGTGTGAATTATTCTTAAAATACTTGAGAATTGTCTATTTATAAATAATAAAACTATTGTCTATAAAAATAAGTTCGATATACATTGAAATTATTGAGTGAAAATGAATTATTTAAAAGAGGAGTAAGTATTTAGTAGCATTATTTATCAACTTAAAAAAATTGTCTACAAATATTTATGAAAACTCATGTGTTCACAGTTCGCATTATGGGAAAAAGGATTATCAAAAACGATAATTTTATTTGAAGGGCCTAGATACAGTCACATTTTTTTTTGTGTGCATAATTTAAGAATTTTCACGAAAATTTGTTTAATTAATAAATTAAATTTCTATGCATTTTTTATAAAGTGATACGCAATGGCACCGTGTTCATACAGTCTACGAAAAAATATTTTTTTATTTTTCTTTTTTTGTCTATGGCCCTTCACATTTGTGCCAACAGAATAGAACTGACTTTAATATACTCATCATGTTCCGGTGCCTTATTGAATTGTATAATACGTAGTCTGTACATTGTAACGTAATTTATATTTTCTTACGAACTCCGAGCGAGTGTATCGATTTAATCATTACTTTGTAAGGATATTGTCGAATGCAGAAATAAACATATTTCTTATTATGTGTATTGTTTTCTTTATTCATAAAAACTCTAATATGTAATGCAAAAAAAGCGTTTCTGAAATAAAATTCAACAATTTTTTGAAATTATTAATTTAACCACTTCAATATTGTAATTCAACAGTGTAAATAAACGGCTTATTAAAATTGAAAAATACCTCTTGATAGAATATGCAATGACATGTCAAAAATTAAATATGCTTAAAAAAATAATCAAAAAATGAAGGTAGTTATTGTAAAACTATCTTTACAATAACTAATAACTCAGTCTACCGCGTGACTACGAAGGATGTAGTCTTCTAAAGGTCAGGAAGATAAAATACCAAAAAATCGTGATAGAATCCGTTAAGTGAGTGTTTTTAAAGCATTATATTCGCGTGAACGTTTGAAACTATTATCTAGTAACTGTGTAGTGATTGGTGAGTAATAGCAATTTATTGGGTGAGTTTTTAAAATATCTATTTTTATTAGAATTACTCAAAACATTGAAATTAGGCAGACTGGCAGTAGTAAGACCGAAAATCCATATTAATAAAAAGTATAACGTAATTATATCTATGAAGTGTGCCGCTTTTGGATCAGCATCTGAAAGCTATAAGACATTTATATTTTAATTTCTGTAATTTTTAACTCATTCGCGATTCATGAATGTAATGATTATTTTTACAAATTACGATTTAATCATCGGCCTCCAATCAAATACTCGATTGTTAAGGAGTCCGGTGCATATCATTAGTCAATTAATAGGTTCTAAGAGGAATATAAAGACATATTAAGCAATAAAATAACGGCATAATATCTAATAGTTTATTGTCTGAGCTTAGCAACGGATACACAATTCAACGAACTGTAACAATTATATTCTCATTACTCTCTGAATAAACGATTAAAAATTAAGTACACTTACAATACAAAACAAAGTTTTTAGCACTACAAGCTGTTTCAAATTGTTTAATTTTAGGAATAGTTACTCCTGTGTAAAAAACAAATTAAGTATTGTTTACATAACACAGACCCTTCTAGTACATTTTTATATGATTTAACTAATCCATGGTATCGTTAAATGGTTTTTATAAAAGTCAAAAACCTTTGCACTAGTTGTCAACACAAATCAATTTTTTTTGCCGGTAAACCTGATAGTAAGTGATCACTGCCGCCCATGAACATTCACGAAATTGAATCATTGATGTGTTGCTAAACCATCAAATCGGGAAGGGATGGGTAGGAAAAAGGATCGGAAGACGAAAGAATTATTTTGGGCATCCGGCAATCTCAGAGACAGTGGAGCGTCACTAAAGTCAGTGTGAGACAGTGAAGCGAGAGCGAAAATAATGTTACTACGTAGGCGTGACAGAGACAGAAATAGAAGGAGCAGTATGGTACCCTTCAGTATATTATCCCCTCTAGTATATTATCTCAGTGTTAAAAACAAGAATATTTTTAAATATCATCATCGTTTTTGAGCGGTACATGCTAAAATAATAATTTATAGTCATTGATTTAAAAACTAAGGATAGGCCCTTTAGTACATTGGGTACGTCAAAAAGATGCCTGTGAAAATTGCGCCATCTGTCAGATTTTTACGTCAATGGCGGCCATGAAATCGTTTTTCAATAATGCTAAAATAAATGTTATATTGACTTAAAGTAATATAATTTTTACTTAGCGGTGATAACAAATATTATCTTTTTTTGTGAACTTTCGGTCATCTTTAATGCACACACACACGCACGATAAATTAGGCATTTGTCGGCGATTTACAACCGGTGCGCTGTGACGTCACAACCGTTGCACTGGTCTGCGGACCACTTTAGTGACAACACTTTTTTTGCTTTCCGCCCCGTCCATATATTTTACGTCAATGTTTATAGTACATAAAAATAAATGACAATACATCATGATTTTAGGAAAAACGTCGTATTTTATACCTAAATAGGAATATATAGAGCCATAAACTTATCTGGCCCGGTGGCCAAAAGTGGAAACAAATACCTCATTTGGAATCGTAGACAGAAAATATATAGACGAATTGATAAGATTTGTAGCATTCACACAAGAAGAGTAACAACTTATGTCTATGACGTGCTAAGAAACGAGACAGAATGATGACAATTCTTGTATCACGGCGCGTGCCGCTTTTTGCAAGATTAGCAATTTTAATTTGCTAAAGAGATTTTGACAGTTGACAACGTAAAGTGCAGTTTTATTGAATTATTTTACGAATTTTGTGTTAAATGATATTAATCAGGTGATAATAATCGAAGTACAAGTGACGAACAATATTTCTAAGGCTCAATTGCACAAACTAACTTTGCCAATACCTTTGCCCTTGAAACTGTCAATTCCATACATTTGCAAGGTCAAATACATCGCAAATGTATGGCGATGACATTTTCATAGGCAAAGGTATTGGCAAAGTTACTTGGTGCAACTGAGCCTAAAAGTAAAAGTGAGACGTTGTAACGTTATTTGGTGTAAAAGTAATAGTTAAAAGGAAAATACCAGACGTGTCTTTTCATACGTAAGCTTACAACGATTAATTAATCACTAACTATTTAATGTATATTATATACACCTACATTACTTATTTTCGCATTTATTCTTTCAAGTTATAAGTAAAATTATTGATATTTAAAAATTGTAACCAATACGATTCTCAGTTCAGTGTTGCCAATAGATTATTACCCGTACGTAGTGGAATGCATTTTGTAGTTCAGTGTTTTGTTCTCGCGTAGACTGTATCTTAATAAAGGAATATATTGTGAATATATTAAAGTGTTATCTTTGCAGTTTCGTTTATTTAGAGCTCCGACACCCAACCCTACACAAAAACCTTATTTATAACAGAGAACCACATTAGTGATCAGGACTCTTGGTGAAGCTCCTTCGAAGAAAATTTCCAGCGCGGCGATGAGATGAGTAGCAAGCAGGGGAGTAAATGACTCCTGCCTGACCCTCCGGTGACGGAGCCAATGTCACCTGTCCTCGGTGTTCACTGCTGGCCACCAGATTATGGCCGGGTAACCATTACAAAAATATTGTAGCTTTATGACATGCTGATTGACAATAAGCGTCATCAGCGCTAAATCTAAGTAGATAGTCAGAACTGAACATTTTGGCTGCCATTTAAAATTTTTAGTTACTGCCCCGATTGGCCTCGAATTTGATATCTAAGCGAACATTTTTTTCGATATCGATAGAATTGAATACTTTAGCAATACATACATGTAAATTGAATGCGGTATTTATGTAAAAAGTTGTACCGTTGCCCTTACTCAGACTATCGAAATTTAAAGTAAAATTTAAATACATAAATAATACGTTAACAAAGTGGTTAAATAAAGCACAATGTATTTTATGGGCAGGAGTTTTGATATTATAATAGCATATCGACAGTTCCCCAAAATCCGAATGTCAATAAATTTGAGACCAACTGAGTTATATCTACAAATTCAAATGGCAGCCACAGCTTTCAAATTTCGCTTTTCAAAGCATTTGAAACAATAATATGTACATATGATTAAAAGTGATTTGAAGATTGAAAGTGATTCGCACCTAGAAAATATCAAACTGTGGGGTAATTTTTTTATCATACGTTAACCCTAAATATTACGTATTTTTCAACTGACAGATTAGTTTTCTCTGCCAGTGGCACGCCAACTACGAGTCTATTAGTATTATCTGTCTACGTTTGGAATCGTCAATCTACCTGCCAGTCGCTGACATATCCGCCATTGGTTGTTTACTCAATGTATTTATTTTTCCTGCATTTTTTAAAACAAGTGAAAAGTGCCGAAAACTTTAAAAAGTGACGCTAGGAGCGTTAGACTTCAGGTATTAGAAAAGCGTCTTCAAACACCAATAATACCCTTCGAAAAATTGTATCAACGCGTAGCTGCCGTCAAAGGTGTGTGTTGTCAGCTTTACAAAATAAATTCCACGAAAATAGAATTTTGTACGTACTAGTACAATAGATGGAAGTACATAATACATATTATGATATGTACTTCCATCTATTGTACTAGTAGTTATGAACTAAAATTTATCATTACGCGCGTGGTGGCCTGTTGGTTAGACGCGGTTGCCAAAATGTTCACGGTGGTCGCGGGTTCAAATCTCAGGGCACACTTTTGACTTTTCCGACTTATGCGTATATTGTATTGAGTCAATAAATACGCACTATAACGATGAATGAAAACATCGTAGGGAAACCTGCATACAACAATCGTACTCTCGATTATAGAGGAGGATACAGATACACTTGTTCAAGGGTTTTGGGGAGCGATTTGTTAGAAATCTTGTGAAGGAGAAATAACATGCAGATGAAACTGGTCATTTTCTCGACACTATTGATTGGATTGAAAAATCTTACTTTATCCACTTTATTGCAATATGTATTTTTATTGGCAAACACCAAATTCGTTAACAGCGACGCTCTCACCGGGTCTGATAAGTTTGTGGGACTATACATACCGGGTATATCAAGGCTGCTACCGAAAACGAAGCCGGGTGGTAGTTTTAGTGAGTACAAACACAATGTAACTAAAATTTTCGCAAAAAAACGCGACAATTTTTTTTTAATGATTTTTTAAATATCGTAGTTTTGGGTGGTAAATCCATAGTTTTTGCTAAAATAATAATTTATACCTTAGAGTCCTTATAAATAAAAGGGCATACACTATTATTTTAGGAAAAAAATGAATTTACCATCCAAATACGACCATAGGAAAAAAATAACAAAAAAAAATCGACGCTTTTTTTTTCAACATTTTCTGTTTCAATGTGTCTGAAGTCACTAAATTACCACCCGGCTTCATTTTCGGTAGCAGTGTTGAGATACCCTGTATAATATATTTTTATTGCATCGTGTTTACATACAACACTACCGCCTGGCTTCGATTTCAGTCGCAATCTAGATATACCCTCTATAAAACGTGAATTCTAATTTTATATTTTCGGGACATAAAAATATTTACATTTACTTTTATGAAGCTTGAATTATCGTTAACTCAAAGTATTATCGATACAAGTTTCTTACGATATTTACGAGGGAATGAATTTTATATTACTGCTTCTCGCATTACGAATTACTGAAAGTAAGAAACATTTGCGTATTTTCGGCGGTCGAGATGCTGAAGAAAACAAGTATCCGTACGTGGCAAGATTTGAAATATTACAATGGAAGGAGGGCAATATATTCCGTAGGTCACATTTGTGCACCAGCACAATACTCACACCCGACTGGACCTTAACAGCGGCACATTGCGACGATGAAATAGACGAATTTGACAACGGTACGATTAAAAAGCCACCTTTTTCTGACAGAAGAATCATTTGGTTCGGCCATTTGCTCGCCGCCGCCACCAAAGATGCTTACAGCGATGTTTTGTATGTAATTAAAAATCCGAGAACAATAATTATCAATAATTTACTTATAAATGATATAGCATTAGTTCGCACACGCCCAATAAAGATTAAAGAGTACGGCAAATTGAGCGCTGTGGATGCTAAAAGCCTTATAGGCCAAGAAGTCCACGTGGTCGGCTACGGTTATACAAATTCCAGCGACGGAAAAATAGGAAACACGATGACTTTAAGAAAACCTTTGCAAGTTATAAAAGTGATTATTAAAAGTTGCAGTGAGAACGACGATGGTTATATATACCCAAAACTTTGTCTCGCCAGCCCTTGCGGAGTTTGGGGGTCAATAGTAGGGGGAGATTCGGGAGGGTCCGTCATTCATCCCTCCGGCGTGGTAGCCATCAACACAGCGTTCCAAGATTTCGATTACTCAAGTGAAGCAGATAAGACTATTACTGTTGGATCCATAACTTCCACTAGTCCCTTCATTGACTGGATATGGTCTGTGAGGACAAAATATAAAACATAACATTGAACAGTCTTCAGGTTCTACATTCATAACATGTATTTATTAATTGATTAGCTTTTGTCCGCAACTTGGTCTGCATTATAAACTGTATTTACAATATGTTTTATATCTTTAAAGTCGATACATACTCCCCTAAATATGATATTGCTTTCCAATTTCTCCCCTAAAAATTCTACTTTATCAACAACGATTTCCCGCCTTATCTCCACTTAAAACATGAATTGGTCATTATTTATCTATAATAAGTAGATACTATTAAACATAATAAGTTACAGCCTTCGATAAAATATATTTGATCGAAGGTTACAGCTCTAAAATTTAACTTAGGTACAGTCAGCGACATAAGTCGTTGAACACATTCAAAACGCCAAAAGTCTTGCACACATGAAGCAACAGAAGTGGTTGAGCAGGGTCGGCCACAAAAATTTGTGAACACCTTAAGGTTACAAAAGTTTTTGAACAGCAAAAGCAACAAAATTCCTGAACACGAAAATTTGCATAAGTCAGTAATTTTTTTAATATCTTTGTATTGCGCATCCCCACCGACTTTGATATGAACCAGTTAGCTGTTCTGAAATTATGAAAATCGGAAATCTGGCGAATTTCCGTGACAACTCATAACAATATTCAATGTAGTTTCTCAAAATATTCTTATAGCTTTAACGCGTGTTTTATATCAATGGAGACAATTAAAAATAATTATTATTAGTCAGAATGGAAAATACTTTTTCAAAAGTTTCTGAGCGACAAAATACCTGAACACACCAATATTACATAAGTTTCTGAACACCTATAAAAAGCAAGTTTGCCGCAGATGTGTTCAGCTACTTTTGTTGCTTTGTTATGAATTCATTGTAAAATGTTATTTCATAATTTATATTTTTTGCTTTTCTCTGCATTGACTTATTGCTTTTTGTTTTTGTGAAATAATATTTATTTATGAGAAGTTTTAAGCGTGTTTTATATAAGTGGCGTAAATAAATAATAATAATTACTAGATTCAGAAAGAAAATAGTGGCAGCATTTTTGAACTTTTTAGATTCAATTGGGTTCAGAATACATATCTGAGATACCCTTCGCTCCGATATTTTAAATTAAGAGTCAAAATATAATATTTTGGCCGCCATTTTTTACTTTTTAGTTATTGGTCTGATTGGTTTCAAAATTAATATCCACTGGGTTCTTTGCTCCGATATTCAAAATTGTAAGATCAATGAAAAACGATACGTACTATTTAGACAATACTAGGTCCACATAAAAACAAGAGTACATAAAAACTCAATAAGTTTAATAATTTATAGTATATTTTATATTAAGTATTGATTATTTAAATTAATTCAACACTTGCATTTTAATAAGAGAAATAATAGTAAATAAATTTAATTCAAATTTAACCTTTCAAAATAAAAAATAACTCTGACTTAGAGCACTTATAAATTCAAGTAAAATTTGTATGACGACACCACGCACAAATTACATTGAAAAAACTATTATATATGAAGGACCACAAATGTAAAACGACTTGCCAACAATCATAAAAGAAAAAGATAGCTTCCGTGTTTCCAAGACAAAACTTAAATTATTTAAACAAAAATCAAAGCTATGAATACAAGGCAAGACAGCAAGACTTTGTTTGTGAATTGACAAGTGGGTATTTTATTGTGTTATTTTTCCATTATGTGCTTAACATTGTAACTGTCTTACCCACATCATTAAATTATAGATTAGTAGTGTTCGATACTAGCATAATTTTTACCTATATAATTATTATATCTCATGAAGTGAAATTTAGAAATATATTTTGAGATAAATGTTTTTTTAACCTTAACAATTTATTGTTTAATATCTCGTGCCAATAATAGATGAACAAAATATTTAAACTTCTCATAAATAAATATAATTTCACAAAAACAGAAAACAATAAGTCAATGGAGAGGAAAACAAAAAATATAAACCGTGAAATAAAATTTAAGACCAATTGCCCAATATCTAAAAAGTACAAAATTGCGGCCACTATTTTAATTCCGACTAATAAAATTTTTGTTATTTATTATCTCCACTGATATAAAACGCGCTAAAACTTATCATAAACAAATGTTATTTCACAATAACACTGGTGGTAGGTCTCTCACATGCCAGGAGGCCATCTGGTTAGGTACCACCGCAATGTCTTTTTCTCCCGTTAAACAGCAGAGTAAATGCACTGTTATGTTTCAAATTGAACGGTATTATAGCCAGGGTAATTACTGGATATTTTGAGATTTAAAATCTTGGGTCTCAGGATGGCGAGCGCAGTGGAATGTCCAGCATTGCTTTGTAATTCAAGGTGTTGTTTGGTTTTGCTGCTGTTTATCAGCGGTCGTATCGCTTACTATCAGGCGAACGGCATGCTTGTCTAGCTACTCATTGCAATAACAAAAAGAATACAATAAGTAAATGCAGAGAAAAGCAAAAAATATAAATTATGAAATAACATTTTACAATGAATTCATAAGAAAGCGACAAAAGTAGCTGAACACATCTGCGGCAAACTTGCTTTTTATAGGTGTTCAGAAACTTATGTAATATTGGTGTGTTCAGGTATTTTGTCGCTCAGAAACTTTTGAAAAAGTATTTTCCATTCTGACTAATAATAATTATTTTTAATTGTCTCCATTGATATAAAACACGCGTTAAAGCTATAAGAATATTTTGAAAAACTACATTGAATATTGTTATGAGTTGTCACGGAAATTCGCCAGATAGTTAACAGTTAACTGGTTCATATCAAAGTCGGTGGGGATGCGCAATACAAAGATATTAAAAAAAAATACTGACTTATGCAAATTTTCGTGTTCAGGAATTTTGTTGCTTTTGCTGTTCAAAAACTTTTGTAACCTTAAGGTGTTCACAAATTTTTGTGGCCGACCCAGCTCAACCACTTCTGTTGCTTCATGTGTGCAAGACTTTTGGCGTTTTAAATGTGTTCAACGACTTATGTCGCTGACTGTACGAGTAATTTTTGCGCGGAACACATTTATGTTTTAAATAAAGGTTGCTTATGCCCACGATTTCTCGTAAAATAAGCTATCTGAGGAGATACAATCCCAATTATGAAGTTGATATTTTAAAAACCCGATGTTCCAACACAAACTTTCGTCCTTTCAAAATAGGCATTACCTAAGTGATCATCTATAGTATCTAAGTATGTACCTCTAGTATTTAACCCTAAAAAGAATAATAAAAGGCTGTCAAAAGCTTACTTTATTATTTAAACTTGAAAAAACCAACCTAAAATAACATACATACATAATCGTCACGTCTATATCCCATAGGGGTAGGCAGTAATTATAGATCGCTACTGTGCTCGATCTGACATATTACTTTCGCTTCATCCATTTTTATCAACCTTTTCATGCATTCACGTCTACACAAGGCACATTTTTCATGTGATTTTTCCTGACCTTTGCTGAAGGTATCACAGATTTCGATGGTGTAGGTTCGCCGACGTCAACCCCTACCGACTCTTCCATCCACACTCGCCTCGTAAATTTGCTTGTTGGTTAGTCTCCATTAATCCTCTCTTCGTGTTTGGTCATCGTCACATTCCTTTATCAATTCCGGTTACTTCATCCTCTTTCATTCCACAAGTTTTTCATCACCCTTATTCCACAGTCCGACACACAAACTTACATCTCAATAAATTCTTAAATAACATAATATAAATTAAAAATTAAAAGACCGACTTCAAAGTGCACTAAAAAGTAATAAATAATATATATTTCATTGTGCTAGTACACATTGATTAATTTTCTTATTGACTTGACTAGCCAACAAATCTTAAATACGTAATATTTTGAAGGCGGGTTGCCAAGTGCTGAACTAGAACTTTAAGTAAATGTAACACAATTTAATATTACATACTTATAGATCCTGTATCGTTGGCGCTCAGTAATTTTACATTTTGATCCTATGTGTAAATTTGTTGAAATTTTAACAGAATTACTATGTGTCATATGTGTGATCTAATTATAATGAATTGGATATGATAATAAAAGACACAGTGGTCAAGAGTTTTAATTCCAGGGTACATCTTTGACTTATTAGAGTAACTTGTATATTTATATTCAATCACTAAGCACTTTAACAGTGATAGAAATCATAGTGAAGAAAGTATAAGCAAGGGAAGTTGGATTAAGGGGTGATAAACTAAGGTTTTTTTTTTTAAAGTAATATTGGATTTTTCTATAAGTTATAAGAACAGAGTCAGGAATTTGTGCCCAATATGAACGCCAAGCTTGACGGTCCTCCGCCAGATAGTAGGGCCTCTGGGATAGTCATGGCTAGCGTCTTGCTCATTTGATCAACCCGAGCTGGTCTGCGTCCACGTGGTTTGCTTCCCACAAATATAAACACATATTAGGCAATAAAATAACCGCATAATATCTAATAGTTTATTGTCTGAGCTTAGCAACGTATACACAATTCAACAAACTGTAACAATTATTTTCTATAACAATTTCATCTCACAATTAACGCGACAAAAAATTTCGAAAGCGATAATACAAAATGCATGACTTATTTAGGAAATACGAGTTGATCTCTGTGCTATAACAGTATTTTACAAACTAATATTGTAAATTGACTATATTCGTACTTTATTTAACAGATAATAAATCTCTAATTTCGTGTCACTGCTGTTTGAAAATAAACGTCCTTTATATCATAATGCAATTAGACTTGAACCAGCCTTATGATATAAATGGATACAAAAAATAATAAAAACATCAATAAGAATGCAAGAAAAAAACTCTGAATAAACGGTTAAAAATTAAGTACACTTACAATACAAAACAAAGTTTTTTAAGCACTACAAGCTGTTTAAAATTGTTTAATTTTGGGAATATTTTTCCTGTGTAACAATATACAAATAAAGAATTGTTAATATAACACAGATCCTTCTAATACATTTTTATATGATTTAACTAATCCATGGTATCATTAAATAAGCAAGCAGGTCAACTGATGGTAAGTGATCTCTGCCGCCCATGAACATCCGTGAAGCTTGAATCATTGATGTGTTGCCGGACCATCAAATCGGGATGGGATGGGTGGGAAAAAGGATAGGAAGAAGTTAGGTGTATTGGGCATCCCGCAATCTCACTAACCTGTCGTTTCACGTCTATCTCCTATGAGACAGTGGTGGTAGTATGTAATGAGCTATATTACATAAACAAATATTTGCAAATCAAATTTTAAGCTCCGAAATATTAGTAGGCCTGTGTTATACATAACTCGTTTTTATTAAACCTTAATAAAAAAAAAAAAAGACAACACTTATATAAATAACACAAAAAAGCATAAAGAAGACTAGATTTTCTAAGTATAGAAATATATGCAAAATCTGCGCAAAAAATATAAAATATAATATCAAAGCAAACTAACTTAAAAAACGAATACAGAGCCGCACTCAGGCTAAAGAAGCGTGTATGTTAACATGGCTTATAATTGTTAAGGGCGGCAGATGCTATTTCCCAGTCTAGATTTAGCTAATGTAGGCTGTAGCCTGTATAGCAATATTTTACTAATTCAATCTATCCAATAACCAAGGTATCTTCTATTTGCTATAGCTATATTATATTGCAACAACAAACATTTTTATGTAAATATTGTAGACATACAGTCTTAGTGATTTAATATATTAGGTATTTTACAAAATGCGTGTGAGGTGACATGTTTTTTTTATTATATTAAGTAAACGGAATGTAAATTATAATGAGATGAATTAAAATCAAGCATAAAAAAATAAATAAGACAAACAATTCACAAGACGACATAAATATTCGATCCGATAAATTCGACGTTTTACAAAAAGAAAAAAAAATACAAAACAAATACATAAATATTCACATAGCTGACCAAGGAGCAATCATATTAAGGCAAGAATAATAATTTGTTGGGTATCATGCCCCCTCAAAATATCTGAATCCGTAACGCATCCGTTTTTTTATATACTGGATGAAACTGAATAATCGATAAATCTATATACCTAGGTATTTAATCATCATCATCTTTATGCAAGCAATAAAACGCTTATATGTCGACTTTCAATAACGATGAAGCCTTTTAAATTAATTATAATTTTATGACATTCCAATTTCACCCAGTGTATTTTATTCTAAATACAACATCAATACTTTCTGCCTACCCTGTTAGGAACCAGGACGTTTATATTTTTGTGTTATTGTCGATATGAGTAACTTATAGTTTATACAATATAATTTGCAATATTATTTAAAAGCTACACAATAAAATATATTTGATGATTATTTTTATATAACATTCACGCAAGACAAATTAAAAGAATGTAATATTATAATAGTTTATGTATAGCTATTCCAACGTGCGACATTCAATCAGGAATATAATAGGACAACCCTTCTTTGTTCAAAATAATCAATGATGATGCCGTTTTTTTATTATACTTAGTATTTAGTATTAAATTAGGGTTGAATATTTATTTTATAATTTTGTATGTTATTGTGGCCATTCGCCTCTCAATTGTAACAAAAATTATAATAACTGAGTACCTTCCTTACCTTTTCATATTCCTAGTATTTTATTATCACTGGGTTTTTAAGTGCATACAATTGACAAATTGGTAATTGCGTGATCACAGAAGTTCTATTTGATTTTTACTTAATAATTAAAATAAAAAATAATTTTATGACCAAGAAAATCAAAGAAAATACTGAACAAACTGCCCTATTTTTTAAATCATAACTATGCAAGTTGATCTTGTAATCTACCCATTGGCGTACATGGAAACGTAAATTGGGGGGTCAATACTAGGGCATCGAAACTCGGTTCAATTTTGAAAACCCGGGTTTTCGGGTCTAAGAGTAATCAAAACCCGGGTAGACCGGTTTTTTCGAGCATTTCGATCATTTTATTGTAATTTTTTAAAATACACTAATCTGCGTTTATATATCGATTTCCTATCTATATCAGCCCATATACGTCCCACTGCAGGGCACGGGCCTCCTCTACAATCGACAGTACGACTGAGAGTGGTTAGGCCATATAGTCCACCACGCTGCTGGCCTAGTGCGTGTTGGCGGACTTACATACCATAGAAATTTTTATAAATTGATCCCATCAAAAACATCCTGTAAACAAATTCCAAGTCTCGCAGCTCAGTTTATCTACCGCAAAAAGTTGTGAAATATAAAATATAAACTGAGCTGCGAGACTTGGAATTTGTTTACAGGTGTTTTTGATGGGATTTTTTTTAGAGTCCTACTTTTTTCTTTTCGGTACTTTTTATTTCTAGAATATATATGTATAATGATGACAGAGATAAGGTTGAGGAAGATTTGAAGAAACGTCTTAGAATACGGGTGTTAGACACTAAATACTAATGATATTCTAAATTTGAAGCTTCTATGTCTGCTAAAAGTGCCTTAGACTTTTGATGATCGGTCAGTCAGTCAGTGAGTGACAAAATTACGAAAGTTTGACAAGTTATAATTCTTAAACCACTGGTTCAAATTGAATGAAATTTTAAATATACCGTGTTTACACAATGCCTGCTTAGTAACTGAAAATTCAGGCTTCTTGCTTTAACCACAACGAAGTTATGGGGGGTTGAAAATGGTCTGAATTGCTTCGAGAAAAGGATGGTACGACAGTGCCGCTTTTTAGCTCGACTTGGAGGGGGCACTGCCGTGCCCCCAGATATGGTATCCAGGTTTCCTCACGATGTTTTCCTTCACCGTTTTAGTGCGTGGTGATTGACTATCAATACACACATGACTCCGGAAAGTCAGAGGTGTGCCCTGGGATTCGAACCCGCGACCACCGTGAACATGTTGGCAGTCGCGTCTAGTCCGTTTACCAACAGGCCACCACGCACTTTTCCTATAATGAGTACAAAATATAAAGGATGAAGAAGAATTTAAATAAATAAAACAGTACTTTACAAATTACAAAAACAGTTAAATTTATATATATTTAATAATATAACTAACCCACTGCTCCACACTTCACCCCATTCATGTCTTGAGATGGACGCGCGCGTTCCATTTAACTTGCATGGCTTGTTTTATTGGTAGGAAAGTAGCACCGAAGCTACTTTTTACGTAATAAATAATAATTTATCAAAGCGTGTTTTTATTCCATTTACTTATTATTGTATTCGAAGTGGCTTAAACTTAATAAATAACAAAAACAAAAGTATTAAAAAAAAAAACGAAAAACCCGAGTTTTAAAAACCAAACCCGGGTTTTTTTATAATCCTCAGAACCGGGAAAAACCGGTTTTTTTCGGTCCGGGTAAACCCGGGCTCGATGCCCTAGCTCAATACCCACTGCAAATTGACTAAAGTCCGCACCATAATTTAAAACGACTACTTTTAAACACTTTTAACTTCTGTATTTCAGAAATAATTATGAGTTCGTTTAAATTTAGTACAAAAGTCGGTTATAAAGTTTCGGCAATGCCATTTTCTATTGAAAACATATCAATACACGCCAATGGATCTACCTAATAAACATACCTACACTAAATAATATATTATCTACGCTTACATTTTACAAACCCTTATTGAAATACACATATTTCGGTGGTTTTCCGTCTGTGTTTTTCACTATTTCTTCATATTTGTCTTTCTCGAGACGCTTGATTGTGTCAATTGACAGTTTGCTGTAAAAGAAATATAATAAAATATACGTAATATGTTTTATTACCAATGCAATAACAAATGCGGCTGCACATGCTAACGATGGTCGCGGGTTCAAATACTAAGACGCACCTCTGACTCTTAGGACACATGTGTATTGATACTTGATAGGCAATCACCACATGCCATAACAGTGAAGGAAAATATAGTGAGGAAAGTTGGATGCCATAGCAGTTAATAAAAAAAATCATAGGGAACATAAAAACATATTTAAAAGTCCGCCAACCCGCACTAGGCTAGTGTGGTGAACTATATGGCCTAACCCCTCCTAATTGTACTCTAGATTGTAGAAGAGGCCCGTACTTAAACTCACGCTTTTTTCACAGAAGGGATAGGCAGAGGTGCAAGGACGTCCACTTTTCCCCTTGTATTATTCGACCCATGATGTGATAGGGGGCGAGCGTATCACCATATCGGACACAAATTCCTCACTCAGGGCTGATAATGAATAGAAAAATTGAATATCACTTTGCCCGACCCAGGATTCGAACCCGAAACATATCGCAATACAACTGCGCCATCGAGGCAGTCTTTTATATCTTGGTATTTGATATTTGTAATAAATTATTGTTTTGTTATTATCTTACCATTTTTGTGGGAATATCGCGCAGGCAGTCGGCACCATGAATGTGAGGCTGAAAATAATATTAAAAATATATTGCACGATGTTATAATTTTCTTTATGGCTCTCTCAACTTACATACTTACAATAATACAATTCAGGCATATCCTACACGCAATTATAATAATTTAAATTATATACTATAACTTTATAAAGTTAGGATATTTTTAGATAGTTCATTAGATCGATTTTTGTATCTTTTAGAGTACACTAATACCATTAAAATAAAATTTCTGACGATAAAGCATTAAAGTAGCTTGTAACATGAGGCAAATATAAGTATTTTAATGAATAAGTGGGAGTTTAGTGAGGACCTTTTGCCGTCTCTTTCACACGCGCACAATATCATGCATATTAAGAGTAGTGACATCACTAGTTTTGTTTCGCATCACTTTTTAAGTCCCATTACGAAATATAAAACATTTCTCACTTTTTAATTGAAAATGGATTTCCAAATTCTTTGTTTGCTACATTTTGAATATGGATAACTTTCCATAAATTCAATAAAATATTAACTCTGGTTACCTATATTACATAACAAGCGTCCCGGCCCAGAGCCGCCCGGGTGCATATATAGTTTTTTGAAAATATCCTATAGCCTACGTTTATCAGGGATAAAACTTTTTCAATTCAGTCCAGTAGTTTCAGAGCCTATTCAATACAAACAAACAAATATTTCCTCTTTATAATATTAGATAGACAAGACATAGACGTACAAATATGCTTCTTGCTAAATAATTTTGATACTTGAACGTTCGCGAGTAAAAATAATCATGAACTAAACCGCCTTTAGTAGTGTAGACTCGGTGAAATGAAATTACACTGAATTTAAAAAAATAAACAATCACCCCACTTACAATGTAAAATATTGTATAGAAGGTAATGCCAATATTATCAATGAACCTCGTATGAATATAATACTTTATGCACACGAGGAATTTTACCTATGAATCGGTAACGGGAAAACCGCTCAGTACAATGTTTAACAGGAAAATCTTCAGTTACAAAGACCACATGCAATCACATAACTCATTAAAAAGACAGTCATTACACAACTCCCTCAGTGGGGTAAATATCATTACATGAACATTGAGTTTTTAAAATTGGTGTTATGATAAATTCCCGACATTTAACTCTGATATTGATAAGTCTAATTATATAATTTACCCCTGTTCTTCCTCTCTAATTTTTTCCTAACTTACTTATTCCTTAACATCATTTATGCCCAAATACTGGAAAGCCAATTAACTTTTAACTCCTGTTAACTAGCTCTAATGACCTGTTAAATTGATTCCAGTTAAATATAACTTCGATTAAACCACTTAAGAATTAAATATTTAATGGGGCATTATTCATCCGATTCGTATTCTCGAAAGCAACTTAAGAGTTTGACAGCTGTCAAACAGTCAAATTTTTAAGAATTTCTAGTTTTAAGCAGCCGTCGTCTTAAGGCCGCCTGCGACCACTCTTAACTTTTAAATTCTACATAAAATTTACTAAAATGACTCTCGCGTCGGTTTCATCGCTGTCTGATGACGATATAGCTTCATCAAGGCGAGTCAATCAAGAAAAAAAATCAATGCTTTTGACAAATACAAAGAAGAAAACATTCAAACAAAGTGAGGTTCCGCCTGAAGAAAGAAACTGTTCTGCATCTGTGTTCCTTGCTGGAGACAAAATAGAACCCACTACAAATAGAAGTCGATTGATAAAAACTTGCGACCAACTGTTACTTGCTTTATGATATTCTACGACAGGCAGTTACCAGAAGATTATTGGAGATGTATTTCATGTGGAACAGCCGACTGTACATCACAAAGTTGCAGCAGAGTCGGTTAAACTACAAAATCGTGGCATGAAAATTCCCAACTATCAACAACAATGCCATATTGCGAATGATTTCTATGCGATCACAGGAGTGATTGAAGTTATAAATTTCATACATATAAGGATCAAATCTCCAGGTAATTTCTACTTATAATAATGTATACATAACTATTAAGCTTTTACATGTACACAAATATATGTTTTCTTATCCTATTTTAACTAAATGTGCTTCTAAAATGCCTAGCGTATTTTATATTGTGTAGTAATCATTTAGAGTATCCCTTTTTACTGTACATAATATATTATTAATCATAGAATAGAATAATATATTATGCACAGTATAAAGGCACACTCTAAATGATTTCTACACAATAATTTATATATATATATATGCTTGTTGGAATCAAAACATTTAGCAGGTAATTGGCTCTTCCCCAGCCCACTGTACCCCATATAACCAAGCTCTCTAAATAGTTGTACGGCTAAATATATAATATAATATAATTAATCATACAATAATTTGTACTGATTGTAGCTATTCAGTATATACTGGAACAATGTTCAACTACAATAGTAGTTTCCTATAAAGAATTCAATTTTATGAATATATTTTTTCAATTTACATAACATTATTTGTAGTTTGAAATAAGAATATTTGCTAGAGCTCTAATTTTTATTATCTTGTTTTTAGGAGGACCACAAGCAGAAACATTTAGAAACAGAAAAGGCCATTTTTCTATAAATGTGCAAGCAGTCTGCGACCCTAACTTGAGGATAAGAAACATTATAGGCCGATGGCCAGGCGCGGTGCATGATAGTAAAAATTTCAATGATTCTCCTTTATGTGCATTTCTGGAAAGGGGAGACTGAAGAAGCTTACAATCAAGACCATACTAAAACAAGAAACCCAGTGGAGAGGGTCTTTGGTTTTACAACAAAGATCTTCTTGTCTGCAAGTTGGGCTATAAGTTTTTGAAAATTAGCTTACTATTATAGAGGCATGTGCTGTGTTACATAATACAGCATGTTCCCAGAATGATCATATATTGGAGATTGATCTTTTTGAATCATTTCCACCAGCTCCACATAGTATAACCAATGAAAATGTTGCAACAAGGAATAATATAATAAAATACATATTTTAAACCGTACAGTGCATTTTATTGAATTACCATGGAATGAATACAAATAAAAATGAGGTATGTTTTATTGTAGTATATTTATTTTAATAACATCATTAGTACATATTATATTTTTTTAATTACCTACATTTCTTTAGATCTGTCTTACATTTATATCTATATTCCTTTATAAACACAAAATAATAACAATTATTTTAACATTAATTTAAAACTAAATTAATAAATGTACTATTAAAAATGTACAATAGAAATATAATATGACATTTTTTAACAATGAAAATAAGTGAAATAAACAATTTATTTTATGTATTACATATTAATTAAAATTCATAACATTCTTCAACTTTGATTTAAAACACTGTTTTCTGATGCAAATATTTCTTCCTTCACACAATTTGTCTCATTCTTTTTTGTATATTTTTATATTACATACTCATTTCAAAAGGGTGTGTATTGTCCAAATGATTTGTTGTATGCATGATTTCTATAGTGTTACCTGCAAAAGTGTTTAAGTTAAAGTATGTCATAATTTTATATATCTCTTTTTATTTTTCATATATATTTGTTGAGCTTACTTATTTAGTCTATAGCTGATATACATGGCACTATATATATGAGCCATATTTCTTGGATGGTCTTATTATATAGGTACACATTGAATATATATGTACTCCACTCCAGCTCCTGAAACAAAGGATTATTTATAGTTATACACATTGTACCATACTTTATTTTCCATATTTATTACATAATACTACTATATGAGGAGGAGATAATATATAGGAGGCATAATATGAGAGAAGCCTATAGGTACCCAGCAGTGGGATCCTACAGGCTGTAGATGATGATGATGATTTAAAATGTGTGAATAATCGATTCATATTATATATTAAATAGTTAATTATCATATAAATTCGTTAAAACTTAGAGGAATACGTGTATACTTACCTGTTTATAATATCCAGCACAGCTTCTTTCTCATATCGTATTTATTTACATAGTCTTCTCCATTTGGTACTTAGGTGGTTCTGCAGCCGTAGTTTGGTATTTTATATACCTATTTATTGAAAAGATATTCCAAAAACTAACTTTCAAACCGAGTGCAATTACAACATGACAATAAATAAAATAAACAAACATCATAATATTTTTAATAAACTCGCTTCGGATATAGGGATTAGGGACATAAGTTTTTTCACCCACATGATTTTATTAACAGATTTTTAAAATAATAACATGGCAATATATAATATAGCTTTAAACATAATCGTAACAAAAGTAAAAACGTTACAATGATTCCTCATATTAAATATAAAGGGTTAAATTTCCAATTTTGAGAAATCATGTATGAAGAATATTGCGTCAAATGGAACGTTTATATTTATACAATAAAAATTGTAACTGAAAACAAACTTTTCGTTAATCTGTGGAAATTTAGCTGGATGTTTGCTGAGTAGACCGATTTATGAGCTAAATGGCTATCCAGTATTTCGTTTCGAAATTTAACGAAACCTCAAAATAACGTCATATCAAATGAGTCCGGTGGCTGAGTAGCAATCCAGTATTTGGGGGTTAAACTGGTATTTTATTCGTATTCAATTCGTATTAAAATATTTTCAATTGGGGTTTTCTACATCATCCATTCTTCTGTTGTAGATTAACGTGGTGGTAATTGTGATGGTAATATTGTTAAATGGTTTCTTAGGTTTGTCAATGTTGTCTTTTTTTTCTTCATATTGTCTAATTGTCTCATCATCATTATTATCATATTGTGATGATAATATTGTCGACAATCATGCGAAACTTAAACGTGATGAATGGTAACTGTAATCTGTTTTTTTTTAATGTTTTTGTAAATACACAGACAGGCTATCCCAGTTTGTAAGAAAAATAACAATTATCTAGTGTGTAGTGGAATAAAAAAACATCTGCACCCAGGCGAAGCTGGGATGGGCCGCTTGTATAACGTATACAATACTTTACGAGAAATATTGTTTTATATTTTATATCGTTGTTTGATATTGCTACTGTCCATGAGCGGTCGTATCGCTTACCATCAGGCGAATGACATGCTCGTTTTTTTTGTATTGCTGTGAATGGCGAGACGAGCATGCCGTTCGCCCGATGGTAAGCGATACGACCGCTCATAAACAGTAGCAAAACCAAACACCTTGAATTACAAAGCAACGCTTGGCACTCCACTGCGCTCGCCATCCTGAGACACAAGATGTTAAGTCTCAATATGTCCAGTAGTTACTCTGGCTACAATGTCCTTCAATCCGAAACACACCAGTGCATTTAAACTGCTGTTTGACGGGAGAAATAGACATTGCGGTGGTACCCACCCAGGCAGCCTCTCACATATGAGAGACCTGCCACCAGTATTGCCATTCATTGCCATTGTTTGATGTCACGCGTATTCCCTCCTTACTATGATTCCGGGTCCTTCCGCCGTAGTGTGAAGAGGCATCTTAGCAGGCCGGCATAATTGTATCGAATGTCTTGGGACTGCCGTCTGATGCCATTTGATACTCAACCTGGACGGCATTTGCGCTTAGCATCAGATCAGAGAAAAAAAAGTATGAATAATAATAAAATACTCACAACATGCCGACGATAGCCGTTTGTATGCCGATATGTGCCCATTTGATTCGCTGCATCCAGGGTTTCGGCTCCAATTTCTCCATGATCACTGGCAGTAGTAACATTCCAGGGGCACACATCACGATCCTGCAACATATATTCCTCACTTAAACCACCGCACTAACCAGCATGGATAATGTGGCCTATCCCCTCTCAATCGTACTCTCAATTGAAGAGGCCTGTGCCCTGCAGTGTACTTACATATGTTTATGTATCGCTGTCTTCTGACGAGTATTTTTGCGTTGCTCTTCTGTTTTTATTTGAAATCGGTCTTAAATATTCTATGTCTCTCGTTAAACTTTTACATAACAATGTCTATTTCTCCCGTCTAACAGCAGTGTCAATGCACTGTTTACGTTTGAAGGACATTGTAGGCAGAATAACTACTGGACATATTGAGAGTTAACAACTTTTTTATGAGAATGCCAAACATTGCTTTGTAATTCAAGGTGTTGTTTGGTTTTACTACTGTTCATGAGTAACCGTATTACTTACCATAAATAGCAAGCTCGTCTCGCCATTTATTGCAATAAAGAAATATATAAAATATCACACGCACCTGGATGTGACGACTTGCGATATTCCTTTGACCGGAGCTATTTGTGACTTGCCAATCACTTTACCGTCTTCATCCGTTACGTCCAAACCTGGAAAAGATTTTCAGAGATTCATTTTTTATTAAATTATAATATGATAAATTCAGTGCGTGGTGGCCTGTTGGTAAACGGACTAGACGCGACTGCCAACATGTTCACGGAGGTCGCGGGTTCGAATCCAGGGAACACCTCTGGCTTTTCGGAGTCATGTGTGTATTGATAGTCAATCACCACGCACTAAAATGATGAAAGAAAATGTCGTGAGGAAACCTGCATACCACGGTGATTTATAAAAAAATCTATGGTATGTGAGTCCGACAACCCGCACTAGGCCAGCGTGGTGGACTATATTATGGCCTAACCATTCTCAATCGTACTGTCGGTTGTAGAGGACCACCGCAATGTCTATTTCTCTCGTCAAACAGCAGTTTAAATGCACTGTTGTGTTTCAGATTAAAGGACATTGTAGCCAGAGTAACTACTGGAAATATTGAGACTAAACATCTTATGTCTCAGGATGGCGAGCGCAGTGGAATGCCAAGCATTGCTTTGTAATTCAAGGTGTTGTTTGGTTTTGCTAGTGTTCATGAGCGGTCGCATCGCTTACCATGAGGCGAACGGCATGCTCGTCTCGTCATTCACAGCAATCAAAAAAAATATGCACGAAAATAGCGATTAAGCCGTTTTCGGCCACTAATTTCAATTTCCAGTTAAGTAATTATCTAGTTTTGATGATTAAATTAATGTTTAATAAAAACATTACGCGAAATAATATGTCGCTGATGGACTGGACTCAAAAAATATTTACACCCGGGTAAAGCCAGGCGCATAGTCAGATAACGTTAGTATATGCAACTTACTATACAGGGTGTAGTTTTAGAGACTACACCCTCTATGCAACTAAAAAAAAGTAGTAAAGTCGGAGAATATTTTTAAATATCATCATCGTATTTGGGCGCTAAATCCATAGGACATGCTTAAATAATACTTATGTCTTTAAAATAAATGACTATACATCATTATTTTAGGAAAAAACACGTATTTTATACCTAAACAGGGATAGATATATATATTATTGCATTGTGTTTAGAATTTAGATACTAAAACTACCGCCTGGCTTCGTTTTCAGTCGCAATCTAGATATACCCTGTTTACAATGTGAATTATAATTTTATATGATTTCAACACATAAAATACCTGCAGTTACTTTTATGAAGCTTGAATTGTTAACTCAAAGTAATATTCGACACACGTTTCTTAAGATATTTACGAGGGAATGAATTTTATATTACTGCTTTTCACGTTACGAATTACTGAAAGTAAGAAACACTTGCGTATTATCGGCGGTCGAGATGCCGCTGAAAACGAGTATCCGTACGTGGCAAGATTTGAACAATTAAAATGGCTTAAGACTGATAACACAGGCGCTATATTCCGAAGGTCACATATATGTACCAGCACAATCCTCACACCACACTGGACATTAACAGCGGCACATTGCGACGTTGAAATAGACGAATACGACATCGGAACGATAAAAAAGCGATCAATTCTGGACAAAAGAATCATTTGGTACGGCCAAGTGCGAGCCACCGCCTCCAAAGATACTTACAGCGATGTTCTGTTTGTAGTTAAACATCCGACCACAATTGTAAATCTATATATATAAAAGAAAGTCGTGTTAGTTACACTACTTATAACTCAAGAATGGGTGAACTGATTTGGCTGAAAATTGGTAGGGAGGTAGCTTAGAACCAGGAGAAGGACATAGGATACTTTTTATCATGTTCCCGGTTTCCCGAGTTTCTATTAGCTTATTAACATTTTCTCATACAAAATGTTCATGGGTTTGTAACTGTCAAACATTTAATGTTCATCCCGTCGATACGGTAAACTCTTCCCTCAAATTAAAAAACGTATTTAAATAAAGGTTTCGAATCGACAACATATATCCACAATATTCGATTAATGGCGTATTTTAGATTTTAAAGATGTAAATTAATGACAGTAATGAAAAGCGATTGACATTTAAATTGGTTGTCAAATATTAATGCATGCGTTCAGAAATTTATTTTGTGTAAACTAAAGAGAATATATTATAAAGCTACATAAATATAGGACAATAAAATTAATAATATTCACACGCAAGAAGTTTTACTTCTTTTCAAGATAGAATGTCACTTGAAAATGAAAAATCATTATTAAAATAACAATTTTACATAATTATGGAGAATATTGCATGAGTTTTCAAATTAGGCGTTGCCTGTGTCTTCCCGTAAATATAATTGTTACTACATGAATGATTAATCATGTGTGTGTGTAAAAATGTGCTAATAGTGTATGTTTTGTGTGCGTGTGCGTGCGTGTGTGTGAGTAAAAAGTAATGGCGTACTATTTTTGGAAAAACAGCATAGTGGGGGTGAAATAAGGGATGGAATATTGTATGGATAATCAAAACTGCTAAAGTGTTAAATGTAAAAGATTTATAAGGCACACTACTTGGATATGGATAAATGGGATATAATAGAGTGAGAGGCACGGGAGAGGACTGAGATAGCTGACAGATTTGATAGGAAGAAATATAAATGCACGCTATAAGACGGTATGGATAATGAAGAGAAAGGATGGGACGTATAGGTACGTATCGGTAGGTACCTATAGCTTTGAATTATTTACTCTTTATGTAAATAATCTATAGACTGGACGGAGGGGAGTCAGAACCAAAATTTGTGGCCGCCATTTTGAACTTTTTTTGGTATTGATCCGATTGGTCTCGAAATCAATATCTGAGACACATTTTGTTCGAATAACCTAAATTTGGAGTCAGAATCGAAATTTTGTGGTTTGAACTTTTTTGCTATTGATCTGATTGGTTCCAAAATTGATATCTGAGGAACCCTTCGTTTAAATAATCTGAATACACAGTTGGAATCGGAAAATTTTGGCAGCCATTTTAAAGTATTTAGTTATTGGTCGGATTATTTTTTTTATTGCAATGAGTAGCTAGACGAGCATGCATGACTTCACTTCACGCTTTTTTTGGGTAGGCAGAGGTGCAACCAGGATCTACGTTTTGTCATGTATTCGTCCCAGTTTGTGATAGGAAGCCTATCGCCATATCGATCACAAATTCCTGTTTTTTTTTTGCACCGAATTGCACCATTACCATCGTAACAAAGTTAAGAAATTCAAATTTGGTATTTTAATGAGACATCGGGATAATGCACTATTGGTATAGATGTAATACTAGAAATTTCAGGTGTTGAGTGGAGTGAAAGAAGATCTCCACCCAGGCGAAGCTGGGCCGGGCCGCTAGTATTGTTATATATGTTATGGGCCAAGTGATTAATGCAGGCAGTATTCACAATGCCCGGGCAGTATGAATATGGCCGAGCCATATTGGGCCAAGTGATTAATTACAATCTAAAATCACCTATTTATCACATTGCCAGGGCATTATGAATATGGCTACATGATGATCGGGCAGTGTGATTAATAGGTGATTTTTTACGTGGTGCGCTGCCGCATTGTCGCATCTGCGATGGACCCATGAATTAGAAAGGTTTAATTGATCTGCTTATGTTTAGTTGCTTTTTAACGTCCGAAACATTATCTTCAGAAAAAAATTCGTGTACCCACTTTATGGATCAGTTAGGTCGACTGTGCCCCAAAACCGACTCTGAACACCCCGACTTCACGTAGTCTTTTGGCTACCGACCCTAGAGTGTTTATAAAAAGCCGGAGGCGCGGAGGGAGAGCAGCCCCCGCCCGCTGTAACGAAGGATAGGCAACCGTGCGAGCCGTCGCGGCTGAGGCTGCAGCAAGCCGAAGCTGCGGAGATGAGCATGGTTGCCTATCTTTTGTTACGCAAGGGCGAAGGGGCTGAACTTCCCGTAGCGCCGGAGACGATGCAGAAGCTAATTTATATTGACAAAAAGTGTTTTAAGGGTTAGGTTGCTATAATAGATATTTCTCAGGAATGGTGCGTTACCTTTTCATGGGAGTGGTACTAGGGGAGGTGCGACACTCCCTCCACTCCTCCCAACCCACCCCCTCGTGTTGCCTTATTCTAAATTCTACTACTTCGGCTCATTGTTTTGATTTTGATTCGCTTTACATCATTCTGCCCAATAGGCACTTGGCATTATTCATAATGCCCGGGCAATGTGATAAATTGATTGATTATAATCACATTGCCCGCTGTTATTGGGCATTATTCATATTGCCCGGGCATGATGAATAATGCCCGATTAATCACTTGGCCCATAACATATACACGATACCTATAACAAAAATGATCTTAGAATTTTTTTATCTGTCTGTCTGTCTGTTTGTTCCGGCTAATCTTTGAAATGGCTGGACAGATTTTGACGGGACTTTTATTGTCAGGTAGCTGATATAATAAGGAGTAACTCAGGCTACATTTATTTTAGAAAAAATCTTTTATTTTAGAAAAATAAAGTAATGTTGCAATGACCGCGCGCAGCTCACGCGCCTCCCATCACTTCTCCCACCAAAAAATCAATAATTAATATAAAAAGGCGAAAACACGAAATAAATTAATTAACTTCTTTGTTAAATTCCACGCGGACGAAGTCGCGGGCACAGCTAGTTTAATGATATTTCTAAATGACATAGCATTAGTTCGCACACAGCCAATAAAGATTAAAGAGTACGGCAAATTGAGCGCTCTAGACGCTAAAAGCCTTATAGGCCAAGAAGTCCACGTCGTCGGCTACGGTAACACAAATTCCAGCGACGGATACATAGCCGATACGCTGACTTTAAAAAAACCTTTGCAAGTTTTGAAAGTGATTATTAAAAGTTGCAGTGAGGACGATGTTAACAAAATGCATCCAGCACTTTGTCTCGCCAGCCCTTGCGGAGTTTGGTCGACAATACTAGGGGGAGATTCTGGAGGGCCCGTCATTCATCCCTCAGGCGTGGTAGCCATCAACACAGCGTCCGACGATTTCGATTACTCAAATGAGGCAGATAGGACTATTACTGTTGGCTACATAACTCCCACTAGTCCTTTCATTGACTGGATGTGGTCTGTGAGGACAAAATATAAAGCAAAATATTGAGCCGTCTTCAGGCTGTACATGCATAACATCTATTTATTAACTGAAAAGAGATCGTACTTAACTCACTAATTTGTAATATCATTCAGTTGGAACGATGTATAGATAGCGCGCGAGTTGAATGCAGTCGGGGCCTGAGGTGCGCACCCCCCGCCGTCCGCACGCCTCACCTCGCCCGCCTGCAATTTAGTGATGTGCTGTCCTAGCAAATTGTACGCTTACCCTGTTATCGCGTTAATAATCAATTTGCAATCCGTGTTATTAGTTTTATTGTTTTTAATCATTCATAATGACTGATCAGATTCCATCAAGTTCTGTAACGAAAAAAAAAACGAGTTTTCGTTCATCGCCAAACACGAGAAATGGCGAAAAAGATCTTAGATATGTGTGTTGAAGAAAGGCAAAACATCAGTTTGGTATTTTCTTTACACAATGCATTTTTGCAATTTCTGAATCTGACAATATTTTTTTTTTATAATTTGTTTTATTTTATTTTGATGTATAAAATTATCACTTATTAAAAATGTGTGATAATGTTTACCTAGTTGTTTTAAATAATGTTAATCTAGTGTGAAATTAAAGTTAAAACAATGTTAAAATTTATCGACATACTTATTGTAGTCATAAATAATTAGGTCACAGCACTACCGCATTCCTAAGCTCTGCATTCAACTCGCGCGCTATCTATATGTATATTCAAATTCGGAATAGGCTTTAAAATGATCATTTACAGAGGGAAGTCCTCTATTACCGGATACCAAGAAGAATAATAAAAGGCTGTCAAAAGTTTATTTTATTTTATAATTAAAACTTGAAAAAACAATCCTCAATAACGTTATTATTATATAATTAGATTTAGTTATTCATATATTATAATAGGTTTATGTACGTACATAAACCTGTATCCCATAGAGGTAGGCCGAGATTATAGATATAGATCACCACTTTGAAAGAAAGAGAGAAAGAAAACTCATTTATTAGTCACACTAAGATGACGCACACACTCGTTTAACATAAATTTATATATCTAACTTAAAAGAAAGGAGTTTGTACATCGCATAAATGTGACACATAGGTGACCACTCAGCTTATTGTTGTACTTTGCTCGATCTGACATATTACTTTCGCTTCATCCACTTTCTTCAACCTCATCATGTTGTCATCGACTCAGGGTAATTTTGACCTGATCTTTGTTGAGGCTATCATCGATTTCGATGGTGTAGTTTCAATGACCCAAAACCGACCCCCTACCGACTCTTCCATTCACCCTCGCCTTGTGCTTATTTAGTCTCTTTTATACATGTTTGATCATTGTAACACTTCTTTGTCAATTCTCGTGTAGTGATCATCAACGTGAAATGAACATCCTCACTCGAAAGGTGCGCGTCTATCCGCTTTTTGCTACAACTACGAGTCATATAATTCCGGGGACAGGGGAAGACCAGCCGTAAACTTCGGGACGATAACATAACAGGATAACCCAGGCGGCCTTTCACATATGAGATACCTACCACCAGTAAATGCACGAAATGCAGTTTATAACTCACATGTGATTCATTCTTTCATATACGTACCTAATATGATTTCATTCTGCCTCATCAATGGAATGTTGACCCAGTTAGCCGCTGCCACGGCGACAAACGGAACGAATCTCTGCCGGCAAAATAATTTCCATCACAATACAGCTTTAATAGGAAACCTTGAATACAACCTCGCTTTAAAAAGTTTTGTTAACCGATTTAAGTAATTTTGTTGATTTAGTAGAATACATAGGTGGACCTTGAGATGTTGAAGTAGTTTGGCAAATTTAGTAAATTCGTGATACACAGGTTTAGTGGTTAAACTACCTCCTTGGCGCGGTCGGTTAGACGCTGTTTGAAATACGACAGGCCGCAGGTTCAATCTCCGCACAGAGAGAAATGTTTGTGCGGGCCACATATATTAAATTAGGCCTATCACACTCTGAAGTAAAAGTATTTTTTACGGATTTTATCGTAGATTTGGTTTCACTTTTACATGTTTTAAATACCCGACGTTTCGACTAGGCGTACTTCACAGCTTTCGTGGTATCCAATTTTTTTAACCTACATGAAACATACATTCAAATTCTTTTGACTCATATTTCAACGTGAAATCGCAATCAGTAAGAGATAAAGCATTACCCAAGTGCGTGTTTACGAGTTTAAACAGCATTAGCGCAATAAAACCTCACGCTGTTTGATTATCTTGTTTATTTGCATGTTTGCACATTGTAATCTTTACATACGTTCAGAATATTATATAAAATCCAATATCTCCGTTTTAGAATTCACATGGAAATTCTCAAGGCTGTTATAGCTCATTCTTAAAAATTTCATATTCAGATGTAAAAGAGGTAAATTAGGGCTTGGCAATTTTCAACAATTTTCTTGCACTTCTACTGCCTCAGTAAATCCTCTTCTAAACTTAGGCCCCCAAGAATCACAGCTACCTCTTACGAAGCGGCCTGCATCCAGTGACTTCCTAGTTCCTGCCATCTTTATTACATCATCTGTCTACTTTGTAGTTGGACATCGAAGACTACGCTTGCCCATTTGACTATTGGTTAGCGATTTCATTAACTATCCTTTTGGTAATAGGCTTTTTACATTCACTTCAAATAGATATATCTAATGAATTTTGATAGACTTTATTTACATTCAAAGTGTTGAGAATATCCTCATCAATGATTATTGAAAAATTCAATACTCACGGCAAGAATAGGGTTAGTGGCGCGTTTTTGCACGCCATACTTGAAGATCAAAGCTGTTGTCATTGCGGCAGATGTGGCCGATACATATGCCACGCCCATCTGCGTCGTAGTGAGAGGAGAGTTTGCATTGCGGTTCGTGTAATTGACTAGAGCGTTGAACGACTGGTTCACCCACTGCCAGAATACTACCGCTGTTGCTGTTCTGTGTAGAAAGGAGCAATACATGATAATATTAATAAGATCGGTGAGCCTGTATTGATTTAAAATCATCATGCATTCAACGGTGAAGGATGACATCTTGAGGAAATCTGTAAAAAAATTAATGGTACATTCACCACGCACTATAACGGTGAATGAAAATATCGTGAAGAATGTGCACACCATAGCGATTTGCAAGAATTTCTACGGTATATAAAGTCCGCTTACCCGCACTAGGCCAGCGTGGTGGATTATATAGCTTAACTCCTTTCAATCGTACTCTCGATTGTAGAGGAGGCACGTGCCCTGCATTGGAACGTATATGGGCTAATACATAGATGGGTCAAAGTAAACGCCACGTACAGGCAAGCGAATTGTCAGACGCCCGACTGCAAAGTGGACTTGGTTAAGGTTGCAAAAAAACCCACAAATTAGCTAGATGCAGGCTGCTTCCAACAGGTCGATTTGGAAATCCATGGGGAATGCCTATGTTCAGCCTTGAACTGCCTGTGGCTGAAGAGAGTAAAAGAATGAGTACTAGGATTCTTTGAATGATTTGGAACTATTTTTATGGACGTCCAGACTCTGTCCTTGACCATAAAAGATGTAATGTCTTCGAAACGTCCGGAAGTATAAATCTTTGACTCTCACAGATTTTTAAGCGGTAGAAAATTGATGTAGTTCGGTAATTCTTAGCTCTATCCAAGATAGACAAAAATAAAAGTGATCAACTGTCTCCTCAGCTTTATAATATGATCTGTTTTATTTTTGTCGTAATTGGCAGGTCACAAAATATTTATTGGAATTGAACTGAGGACTTGGAGCTGTTTTTTTTTACAATTCATTCCTTTTTTTTATTTTATGGGAAGTAGCTACTAGGTTGAGATGTATTCGGATGATTATTTGCCTAACACTAATTGGACTGTCAATAATATTTAATAATCATGGGCATCCTCCGTAGCCTAGTAGGTTAAGATGCCGTCGAATTAAAAAGAAAGGCTTAATATTGATAAATGCACCGTAGTTTCCTATATCTGCAAGGTAAGACATAACTAGCATTACTATTCTTAAAGTTGATTCAGGCTTTTCTATTTCTGTGGGATGTTCTTTCTTTCTTTCTAATTAACATATACAATGAAATAATTGCACAGAATTTCGTAAGATATATGTAAATTACATATTTGACAATGATTGATTGAGGAAAAGTACATGAAACGATGCGACTTGCGATAGTGATATAGTAATATGATAGGAATGAATTACGTAATATCTATATATCAAAATATATATTCCAGACGATAAATTGATAACGCAGACTGCATATCATTGATCATGATGGGGCGATTAATAATTATTAACAAGTAGATCGATTTTCTCGCTGGGACCTTGGCATCTTGTTATGGCTATTACACTCAATTATTTTTATAAATTTTAGAATGGAACTTCCACGGGATTTTTGTTGTTTTCGTTGATGTCAAAGATTTAACAAGGGTCAAACAATAAGATTTTGGTGGCTGAATAACTGTGATCTTTTCTCTCACCTCCCACATCACTGACACTTTTTTTATTGCTATAAATGTCGAGACCAGCATGCCAATCACTTGACCCAATCACAGACTGTAGCAGAACCAAACGACAACATGAATTACAAAGCAATGTTTGACATTCCGCTGCGCTCGCCATCCTGAGATATAAAATGTTAATTCATAATATGTCCAGTAGTTATTCTGGCTACAATGTCCTTGGGACCGGAACACAACAGTGCTCACACACGGTACACAACACTACTCTTACTGTTACACGTTACACGACCTCTTATTTCAAGGCAGTTTTCCTACCAATGCTACCAAGGAGATTGTTCAATAAATAAATGTGCAATAGGGTTAACCAAGGGTCGAGATATTTAGGCCAATCGTAAAATTCGGGACCATAACACACCAGAAAAACTGATCATTAATTTTGTATAAGATTTGTAGCACCTCTACCAAAACGGCACAGCTAGTGACACTACCAGTTATGAAAATATTCGCACATTGTTCATGGCCATATAAAAAGAAATGACTGAATGCCACACCTCCTTTCAACGTCGTTATAAAAACTAATGACGTAGTTGCCTCGCCTATTATTTCTGCTATTTGCGAACAAAACATTTGAATTCTGTGACGAGTGACGTCACGAACTTGGCACGTGAGCGAAACTAAAATGTTTCGGCCAAATGCGAAGTTTAGGTAATTATTATTGTCAATTAGGTACACAGACTTTAAATGCAGGTTTTCGGTCCAATAATACTCCACTATTTAATTAAGAACAGTTAAATAAGGTCCATTCTCTCAAACGTTTATTAATTATACTTAGAATGTCTGCGAATAAATTATTTTTTACTGGTAGGTCTCTCATATGTGAGATACCTGGTTAGGTACCACCGAAATGTTCTTCCGCCAAACAGCAGTGTAAATGCACTGTTGTGTTTCGGTTTGAAGGGCATTATAGAGAATAGCTACTGGACATAATGAAACTTAACATCTTATGTCTCAGGATGACGAAGTGGAATGCCAAAAAGGTTTTGTTTGGTTTCGCTACTTTTCATGAGCGCTCGTAACGCTTACCATCAGGTATTGCTTATCATCCATTGCAATATTCTAAAATATATAAATATATACATATGTTGCTGGTTTCAACTAAAAGTAAACCTTTTAAGGCAAATTGGACAATTCCACCAAAATGTCCAGAGTCATAAATCCTAAGTTAACAATAACGTATTTCGGAGATGAATGGATTAAGACCTTCTAGCTGGATTCCAGGGCCCAATCATCGAATTTTCTGTTCATGTATTATCACAACCAATAACGAACATTGGTACTTAATAAATTTTGCAAATAAAAAAAAATATTAACTAGGTATACAATGACTGGCAACAAAATTAACCTTGTTACGGTCGCGTTTGGGGCGTAGATATTTATTGTGTTTTGACGTCACCAAACATCAGATTCACACCAATGCTTCGCACACAGAATACGCTGTCCCGCCAAATATTAAAGCAAATACATTTCTTGAGCCACAAACGTTACTGGCAATTTAACGAGGGTCAAAGTATGCATTTTCAATATTATTTTTATCAGAAAATATTACGTGTTTTATATTTGACAGCCCTTTGATTGTGTGCTTGTAGCTAGCTGAGAAATGAGTGAGTGTGGGTTCGATCTTCGCACCGAATTAAATGACACCAAAATCGTATTTTTATATTAGTCTGAATTTTGTCGTAGGAGAGATACAATAGAATAGGTATTAAGGTGATTTCTGTGATATTTAACTGACAATTTGAGTATCATAATATCATCGGTGCAGTTAACTGTGAAGTAATTAGTTCAAGTCCTCAATCACTCTTGCGGTTTGTGCAAAATGGTTTTTGTACATGTTTTTTTTTACAACTTTTTTTCGCGGGGAAAAACGGTTTATCGCTACCGCTGCCTGGGGGGAAAGGCAGGCGGTTATGTTGGTTTCGCCGGTCTTACGACTCAACGCTGAACCACCCGGAATGGATGTTAACATCTAGGCGACCTTTGAGTCGCGTCCCTAATAAAATTCCTACACCGGCATACCAACCAAAAACCCCACGGTGAACCTCTTCAGCGCATTGGAGCGGGTCCGGGTTCCTAAGGCTTAGGCGCCCTAGCCTCGCCACATATTTTCTTCACATAGTCGCTATTAGTGGACGTTACGCAGCCCCCCGCTGCGTGCCCGCGACTACCATTGCCCCCATTAGTCGCCTCTTACGACAGGTAGGGGATACCGTGGTGGAATTCTTAAAATAGCCCCCAGTCCACAGGGCAGGAGTCACCGGTTAACCCCCCGGCGTCTCCTATGTCTCCTGGTATGACGAGAGGGATCGGATCGATCTCTCTCCCTCCTTGCTCTTTCCTTCTGCGAGATCACCCTCTCGCAAAATTGGGACATCGCCCTCCAAGATCTCGGGCTGCTAACTATGGATGACACCACGGCCGACAGCGAGAGGTCCCGACCGACGATCCGAACGAGATCGCTACGCTCACCGTCCCAGGCTGGACACACCTCCAGAGTGTGCTGAGCCGTATTGTTTGATGTTACTAGGATTAGCCTACATGACGTGGATTTTATCTAAAATCAATCTAATTATGTAGTCATTAGCTAAAAAGTATTAAGCAGATATATTTTACGTGCTGTAAATCTTTCGACGTAATCGGGAGAATTTATAAAAGATAAATTGTAAATAATAAATCATTTTATGATCGCATGTTTTGGAATAAAATGTTGATTTAATGATTATTCTTAATCACAGAAAGATCATTGCGAAATATATGCCGCAAATATTTCCAGCAGATTGCTATGGTCATTATGTACATTAATATTCCAAAACTAGAATTTATATCAATTAATACAAATAATAATAAAAATATTGACTAACCTGTACCATTGTAACATAGCTCCAGTAATGAGACATCCTCCAGGCATTTGGAATGACATTCTTCCGAAGACATTCTGCAATTCTCCACTATCAGGATGGAAGGCCGACTCATACAACTGCTTGGCCTTTATTACCTGTTCCAATTTAGTACCCGATGGCTCTTGACCTACCCTACAAAAAATATCATTGTGAATATTCATTAAATGTTGCTTTTTATTGTCTTGAAAAACTTGATTCTACAGTAATATGTTTATCATGGACCTAATTTTATTGTTTATATTTTATGTGCATTAAAATATATGTATTTGTTACATATATAAACTCACGAATTTTTCCCAGAAGGGGTGCCAAGACAGAGGTGCCTGGACACTAACGTTTCGCCTTGTATGTTCCATCCCACAATGTAACAAGAAGCAAGCCAATCGAGCTGATAATGAATAGAGAAATCTAATATCACTTAGCCCGGCCCGGAATTTGAACCCGAGACCTCAGCTTTGTAACTGTGCCCTAGTACAATTACGCCACCGAGGCAGTCTATCTTAACTTAAATTCACTGCTGGATTTTAGCCTCTCCAAAAATGACTAGTGACTAGATGCTAGCTTGTTGTTATAACATTAACTAAATCTATATTTTTATTTATGACCTTGTAAATATAGTTTGGCCTACAAGGAATATCATAAAAATCTAATGGCCTACTTGAACAAGGAAGGACTAGAAAATACTTGATATTACTGTGTAACTATTCATTTCACACTTTAGATTCATAGTGGTTGTTAATTGATGTTCCAACAAAGGCTAAAATCCTACCAAGAATTACTAACACTAAGAATTCTAACTTCTATTACATGATTTTTAAAGAAAGGAAAGCAATAGTAAACTTACTTGTATTTTAAATAAAGTTCTTTCGCCTCATACAATTCCTTTTCAGAAGCCAAAGATAGCAGTGGATTTGATATGAAAGCAAAATGCCTGAATCTTCCTACAAATGTGCTTTGGTCCCACAGAGGCTGAGTAATGTCGATTCTCTTTTCTAAAGCCATTTTCTAGGAAAAAGAAATATAAGAATCATATTATCATTACTTATTTTGGCTGCATATTGTTTTTCCTTTGTAATAAATAATAACTATTAAGGATAAAGAAAAAACATGAGTCTTTTATGACATATACCTTGAATCCATATTAAAATTTAAATAAATCAATATTTAATCACTGACGCAGATTCTGTATAATAAATTGAGTTCAAGTGGAAACTGTATGAGATTTTGATCAAAACAAAAGAAGTTGTAATATTAGTCAATGTTTTGTGTTTGCCAAATTGAATGCCAGAGTAAAACAGGTTATGGACTAGAAACAGGTTGATCATGCTATGATTTTTGCTGTAATGATTTGTGGTAACTGAACATACTTAATAAGTTTTAATAGACATCATCAGTGGATCAGAATAAATATGTTTCAACTTTTTATATCTGACCAAGTTTTGCAAAATGATAGTGTATGTGCTTTTAATGGTTTATTGGCATTTATTTGTGTATTTTGGATGTTTTAAGATCGTGGAATAAACTCTCACAAAAGTGTAGTAGTAAATCGAATCAATTATCACATAAATAGAAACTTTAGTATTATAAACCATGAATTAAGTTATTAAGCTACTAAGGTAGGAGTTTAATTTAAACGTAAGATTTGTAAATATTAACATAGTTATTGCTATTCAATAGCCTTGAAATTAAAACAAGTTTAAAGTACCGGTGAGGTTTTTATAAACATACGCACACCTATATATATTATGTAAGCATTACAGCCTACATAATAGAAAATAACATTAAATATAAATAGATCTGTAGTTGTACTCACCGCGTAAAGTTTAAATTATTTCACGGTCAAGGAAGCTTAATAAAAATAAATGAAATGTTATACGTTTTCACCCCCCACTTGCAAATTATTAACTGTCAATTGATGTCTGCGACCTTATCAATGCGACATACAGCTGGTAGATAATTAATGCTATGTTGATGGCATTAAATACTTTATATTGTAAGCAATAGAGTGTCTTTTACTATACTTATATTCCTATCACTAATAGGTCATATTTTGTGTTCGAATTCACGCACTCTTTAATAAGTTTCTTATATTTTATTAATACATAAAACACTGGAATAATCCCTTAATTTGAGACCTAGGTACATATAAACTAAATATCTTTAAAAAATATAGTAGAGTGACTTTGAAATTTAATGGATCACCTACCATACTAAATGATACTGAATATCCGAAAAATAACCTAAAATGAAAAACTAAATCTTGTTTTTGATTTTACTAAAATATGGCGGCTGTCGCTGCAACAGCCGATATGACGATTCAAAAGGATTCTGAGATTTTAGTGAAGGTTGAAGAAGCTTTAGCCGATTTAATAGTTGTTTCGTATTGTACAGAGGATAAAAAGTTCCAAGGTGTGCTTCTAGACTCCAATAAAGGGTAGGTAAACCAAATACGAAGAGAGGTGTCTTTATCGATTATTGCTCATAATTTCTTAAAAATACGTTTATGTGTTCGTATCTTTGCAGTAACTTGCCTTTTGGGGTGTATAGTCTCCATCCAGCCTTTTCAAAACAGTCTGAACCCACCGATGAGCAAGATAAATTACATTCCGTTAGTCAAAGGTACACATACCAAGAACCCCAATATGCTCGTGAAAATGAAGAGAAATCGAAGAAACCAACAGCTAAAAGCAAACCACAGCAACGGCAGAAGATGACAGTGAGACTACGACCTCGGAAGGTGCTTTGTTCCAACTGTAACGGCATCTGTAACGAGAACAGTGAAAACGTAGACGTATCAAAAAAGCGCAAGTTTGGCGATGATGACGATGGCCAACACGAGTCTGAGTCATCGGGTGGCGAAAAAAAATACCTCATGGGCGGCATGCTCATCCCCAAGCTGTCCAGATTGCAACCTAACGAGATTAGTAGTGCGATTAAAGGTACAGCAAAAACTAACAAGGCTAGTGAAAAGTCAATCAAAGCCATCAAAGGTAGTAATAGTGAACAAACCACACAAGAAATGGCATTTGTTAGCGTCTCGGACATGGAAGGACAGGATGGTAAAGATGAAAACGATATGTCATTTAGTTCAATGTTTTCAAGTGCTAGAACACTCAAAATATGTTTTGGTGAAGGTGAAGGCACTGTCGTAAAGATACCACCAATAACAGGCGATTTCAATGAGGATTCTGGTGTATCCTGTGATATGTCTAAATCAGACTCCAAAGCTGCAAAAAAAGCTCTTAAAAAGGCAAAAAAACAAGCAAAGAAAAGCACTACTAGGACCATTCAATCTCCTAAACATGTAGGCGCATTATCTCCAAGAAACAATGTTGCCAATAGCCCACCTAGTCTGGACCCTTTAGAAAAGAAACATAAGCACAGAGTAAAACATAAAAAGAAGTACAAAGTCCAAAAGAAAAGGGATGAGAACACAAGTAAATGTGAAGAAGGTGAATCCATAGACTATTTTAGTGATATTAAAGAACATTGTATGAAACAGAAGTTGTCAATTAGTTTACGGAGGTTGAGTAGTAATTCTTATGAAAAAAGGAGTGAGAATGACATCATAGAGAGTGGTTCAGATGAGTGGGAAGGAGAGATGGTGCCAGATTTCCCAGCAAATGGCACAGAGGGGGGTGGTGGCAGGTTACTTAGAGTTTCTCCTGGAGATATTGTTTGGGGGAAGGTTGTAGGATTCCCGTGGTGGCCTGGTCGAGTCCTAAGTGTCTCCTCTACATCTAAGGCACATGTGGCATGGTATGCTTCAACAACATCATCATTAATGCCTTGTGACAGCTTGAGCCCATTTTTAGAAGATTATAAGGTATGTTGAAGTAATACAATAATGACTATTTACTAGTAGTAGTAAGCTAGTGATTTGTATCTATAAGTTAAAATGTAGTAAATAGTATCCTCAAATACCCATATTAATTAAATATTCTATTATAACAAAGGTTACACAATCACTGAATTGCTTAGTTACTCACAAAATGTTATATCATATTTTTAAATGAGTTTTAATACTGGGACATTTTTTTATTTTGTATTTGTTTGTATGTATGTGTAAAAAAATCTAATTAAGCAATTTAATGATGTCGAAATAAATAGGCAAAGACCAAATTGGAAATATTTTTACACCTTTTCCTTTTAAAAATATTCTTACAAACACATACACTATCAACCCAATTTCATCCTTTGAACATCCCTGAGGAAGTAAGTGATTTTGATAAAAAATGATTACATCATACATGATACAACCTATTCACATGTAGGTCAAGGAACATTACTGTGGTTTTAAAACAAGTATTTATGGTTTTGCAGAGTAGGCTTTGCATAAGTGAATGACTCACAGCCCAAATCATAGACCGTTTTAAATCATATTTTAGTTATCAAATATTTTGCCCTTTCAACCGAATTTTGAATTAAGTTTAAGTGAAGAGGACAAAACATTCAATTACTTACTAAAATAGATTTTAAAACTATCTATGAATAAGGCGATCAATATTATAATATGAAATTATATTTGTGTTAATTAAAATGTACTTCTCTGTTTTTAAAGCTATGATTGGAGGTGTGTTGCTTTGGACCTCATTAAGTTCATGTCTATATACATGATTGTATTTCACAGATAGTTTATACTTTGTGCATTATATATGTGATAGTTACCTTCCTTTATGTTTAACTTCTTTAAAAAAGTCATCTTCCATTGTCCCATCATCAGTTTTCAGCCATGGCCCACTAGTGAATATAGACCAATTTCAAGGAAAAAATTGCAGTTACCAATATTAACTATGTTCCTTATTTCATTAAAGACTGATCGGTTTTTTGATCGTCAGAATTTCGACACTTGGTTAGCAATATACTTCTATTGTCTAGATTTTTTGTATTTTATCATCCATATACGTTCCACTGCTGAGCACGGGCCTCCTCTACAATGGGAAGTACGATTGAGAGTGGTAAGGGCGTATAAATTGCGTGATGGCCTGTTGGTAAAGGAACCAGTCACAGCTGCCAACAGATTTACTGTAGTCGCGGGTTCAAATCTCACGGCTCACATTTGGCTTTGGAGTCATGTGTATATTGAGAGTTAATCCACAAACATTATAACGGTTAAAGAAAACAAAGTGAGCGAACCTACATATACAATGCTATGAAATATACTTTTCAGATTCGATTCAACAAAAAAAAGCGGGGAGCATACAAGGAGGCTGTCAAACAAGCAACAATTGAAGCGAAAAGTAATGAATCTCACTCGGGTGATCCGCTGGCAAGTCCTACACATATAACAGTCTCGCCACGGCCAATAGACGTGTTCTCTTAACGTAAGACATAGAATTTATTTAAATTCATGTGATATTTTTATTACTCAGTATCTGCACAAAATTCAGACCATTTGTGTTGCAATCCTTCTTCAGATTAATTTTGGAGCTATATCAGATGTGTATATAATAAAGTAAGTAAATAATGTAATAACAAAACATAAAGATAATTATGTTTATAAAAAATGCTTACAGTATCCATAAACATTTTTGCAAAATTCAATTTCTTTGTAACTGCTAATATGAAAATTGTTTCTTATATTCACAACAATTCAGACTGCATTTTACGATAAGTAAAGAATATAAAATAATGGTATAAGCGTTTTACAATAGCACTTTGTTCAATATCAGTATCATTCAGAGATTTACATAGAAAGAATTTATGTATATTGTAATTAGTAAAAATAATAGCTTCTAAATGAAAGACATGAAGTGGACTGTAATTGAATTAAAATTTTCTAATTAAGTGTATATTTTAAATAGTGGTAATGTTTGCTGTAGTTTTGTAAATGCTCATAATTGCTGCTCTTCTGACATTGTGTGGGCTTGCCATTAATACTGTTGAGTGATCATTTGTATTCCCAATCGGAGCCGTAAAAATGAAATGAACTTTTAGCTGACTGAATAACAAGAAAGTTTTCATACAGAATTCAAATTATTTTTTATTCTTACTCAGTTCATATTTTGTTTGTTTACAAACGTAAAATGAGTACATTGACTAACATCTGAGTTTAATTCTGAGAAAGAGTCTTATAATGTGCACCTGCCTTTGTTTTGATTATCAGAACAATACTATTATCCATCTTTATACCTTGACTGCCTCGGTGGCGTAGTTGTACTACGGTACGGTTACAAAGCTGAGGTCTCGGGTTCGAATCCCGGGTTGGGCAGTCATATTGGATTTTTTGATTCATTATCAGCCCAGAGTCAGGAATATGTGCCCGATATGGCGATAGGCTCGCCACCTATCAAATCGTGGGACGGAACATACAAGTTGAAATGTGGGTGCAGTTGCACCTCTGCCTACCCCTTCTGGGAAAAAGGCGTGAGTTTATGTATGTATGTATCTTTATACCTTGGTATTGCCTTATGCTGTGTCAGATTGTGATATTTTACATTTTATTGTTGTAGATGTGCAATAATCATAGAAAGCCATAAAATATTGTCCATTGTTAAGCACTTTCTGCTGTATGTAATATTCCTGGATATCTTTTCACTAAACAGAATTTGATGGTTTTACTACAATCTTCAGGGCGTAATTCTCTCATCCTTATAATTGGCTTCAGAAAGCAAAAGGATTGATATTCGGTTTGTATTTTATATTTTTATGTAGATGTGTACCAATCAAAGGCATTGACTTTGTGGAAACTGAAAAAGATCAGCAAAAGGGGATGAACCAATTTTAATAAAGTTTAGACCAAGAAGCTCTAAATTATAATCTGAAAAATTCAAAATATTTCTGTCATTCTTTCCTTAATGAATTCTCAAGATTTGGCAAAGGTAGAACCAATAGTATCCACAGGGTTTCCAAAATGTTGCGCGGTCTTCTTTCTGTTCACGTAAAAAGAAAAATATCATAAACACCAGGTAATGTAAATTGATACAAAAGTGTTAAGAGGTATCGATTCTGGAATAAACAGATTTGATAAGTTTAATCAATAAGGTTCAGAAATACATAGTAAACATTTTGTAATACCACTACCTACATAAGATGTATATTTCATTGGCTATTGTTGATGACAAATTATAAGATTTGTGTTTAAAGTTTTTATTATGTTACTTGCAATATTAAAGTTTTGTTGCAGAATTAAAGCCATTCCTTTTGTAATCTCGCTTTTGGTTTTGAATTTTTTATAGAAATAATTAACTTTTTATATTATGTGCAGTTTTAAGCAGCACCGATTTTAATTTTTTAATGTAAAAATACTTTTGGCGATCGATATCAATGTTAATTTAACATGATAACAAACTTTTAGTATCACACAATATAGTGATTTACAAACTGTCTTGATCACGCAAACATTTCAAAAAAATCTTTAGCAATTGTGATCAACTGTACATTTTATTAAAATTCTTAAAACCAAAAGTGAGACATATTGTTATTTACTTTTTAAGAATTATTTTTAAGATATCTATTATTTTAGTAAAAGGTATCGGTTATTGTTATATAAATTGGTTTTAATTTTGAAAGCATATTTTATAATTTCATCAATGTTCTTGACACCACCCATATTTCTTTGAATTGCTTTTAAGATTTTTATCAAATGTTTCCATAGTTTCATATAAATATTACTTTTAGTTGTGCATAAATATAACACTCTTTAAATTTCCATCAAATATCTGGATATATTTTGGCTAAGTGATTTTATTTTCATTATGCTACTACATAACTTCCATAGACAGAGTGTGGACTTTGGAAGGCTGCAAACGTTCTCAAAATTATCTAAGAAAGAGACAAAGCGATTGTCTTGTCATTAACATTGGGTCCAATTACTGGCCGCATGTTTTTGCTTCTCACACTTCACCCCAATGTTTTGTTATTTTTTCTAGCTGGTTTCCTAAGAGCCCCGTCACCACTCTGTCTATGGTCACTCAAAAGACAAAGTGCTGGCCACTAAAATCGATTTAACCATCCACAGACTACATTTATCTTGTGGTAAATATCTTGTTAACTTTCTCAAGCTATAATATATATTTTCACACTAGATACAGAAAACAGGCTTTATTTTATTGGCAGTATTGTGCTGGTCACAATTGCATATTTGTTATTGTAAATGAATTGCATCAATCGATTTTATAAATGTATGTAAAAAATTAGTAAACAATTTTAATGTTAACAACCAATAATAACACCCAACAGTCTCATAGATAGGCTTGAGCCCACATTAAGAACGAGTCTTGTGTCGAGGGTATCAGAAACTACGAGAGACTTTTTAGTCTCATAAATAACAAGACACGAAAGAAATATTTGTGGGCCGCACGAACATTTATCTCGGTGCGGGTATCGAACCCGCGGCCTCTCGTTTCACAGGCGGTATTTTACTGACTGCGCCACAGAGGCTGTTCACATGTTACACTGTACAAATATAAGTTCGATTGTGGTCTATCTAAATAAAATATTCTGTATGTTTATGCTTAATCCCACAAGGGTAGTCAGAGGCACTTATAAAAAGGAATTCAGCCAAAGATTCATGATCTTTGTCTAACTTAGTGGTGATTTGTTGTTCATATATGTTAACAGAGATAAAATATAATGTGGTACCTAATGTTAGTGTAGTCTGCTATATTGTATCAACCTATAATTACAGGAAATGTATTTTTAAAATATAAATTCTTCAGATATTCCAGACTTTTATTGTTGTTTCTAATAAAGAAAATCCCATATAGTTACGGATGGATCACTCTACCATGCCAATTGAAATTTCGGCTAAATCAACAAAAAACAAACTGACATCATACGTTTTGTTTTTATCTTTAATGGTGACATGTTACTGTGGAAATCATTAGGGATAGGGACCTATGTTCAGCAGTGGATTTCCTTTGGCCGACGGATGGATTAATAAAATAGCCTTCTTGAGCAGTACTACCGCCTCAGTGGCGCAGTTGTACTAACTACGGTGCGCTGCAGACGGCAGCGCTAAGGTCTTGGGTTTGAATTCCAGGGTTGAGCAGTGATATTGGATTTTTCTAGTTATTATCAGCTCGGAGCCAGGCATTTGTACCCCATATGTCATAATATGGCGTTATTCTCTCTTCCGATTACATCGCGGAACGGACACAAAACAAACCGATCCTGATTGCTCATCTGCCTACCCCTTCTGGGAAAAAGGTGTGAATTTATATTGACGGCATGTACTTGAGCAGTTAGCTGGTTGCTTATTTATAAATTATGCTAACTGGCGTAAGTTGGCATCAGTAGTTAGTTATAACATAAATATAATAGTTTGCTAGATTTTGTTTAATCTTACTTAAGAGATAATTCTAACATACTTAATTATTCGCTTAGTGTAACATAAGCTAAAAGCTTCCTTTCATAATGATGAAATATTAATCAAAATTGATTTAAGTTTATTGATTATTTACCATGGTTCATAACTTCATAGCCATGGTTTATCATCAGGACACCTATTTCCTCGCTTACCTTGTATGTATTTCATTAAAAATAATAAGTATCGCCAGCCGTAGATAGAGAAACCAACAAACGTATGATCTCATGATTTTATATAGGTATCCTGACGCTCCTATACTCGTTTTTAAGAAATATTCAAAGAATTTGTTTCGATGTTTTGCATTTTATTTTAAATTAATTTCATCCGTTCATTTTCGTTGAATTCAATTTACATAGGCTGTGTGACACAGTCCTTTGCTTTTACAAAAAGAAGATTTAAAAATCTACAATAATGTCAAGTTGTAGTGTTGAGTAGCACATGACTTGAAAAAGAGTTGGTAAGAGTAGCCTCATTTTTGTACTGAGCCAGTACAATGTCCCACTTCAATTGAAGTGAGGCGTACATAACTTTGCCTCACGGCTCACGCCAATGAAATGACATTACAGAATACAGACCAAGTAGTACACCAAACATGAAGTAGTACACATTATAAAGTTGAGCCGCTCTTACATTTTGACGTCATGTACGGGACAAATGTACTGCCTCTTGTATGTCCTACTCAACACTATCAAGTTGTCAACTGTCGGTTGTTTTATTGTTTTGACTGTTGGCATTTGGGTTGGCATTTTTGAAAAAGTGTTTCTTTAATAATATTGAATATTACACGAACAACCCTTATTTAGCAGATTTTTATATAAGTTCTAGATTCCCTATAAAATGAGACGTACATATAGGTCTAAAAAAGACACCGGCGGTGGCCTAGATCATAGAGATGTGTTGCTTAACTTAGACGAAAAAAGTTCCGCTTTCGACGCATTTTACATACAAAATATAAAGCAAACTAAGCGGGAACTTTCTTCTATCGGCTCTTCCAACTATTACAGCGCCGCTTCGAACAGAGTTCGCAAGAGAAAGTATGTAAAACGTATAGTAAAAGACGTGGAACCTCGCAGAGAATCACAGTCGCATTCAGTGTTTCTTACTCCTGATAAGTCAATACGTGTGAATAAAGTTCTAGATCCTTTCGATATGCTGCTTAACTCCTCGCCGGCACCTGAAGATCAACCAAAGTCTAGTGGGATTGATTCAAGCGATAAACCTTTACCCATAAGGAGGTAACTTATGACAATATCTGATTTAATATTATCTTCCAGTACAAATACATGTAGGATTAATATCCCTAGACATTAACATCAGGAGGAGGTCTGTTGAAAATACTAATCTCTCCATAAGTACCAATATGACACTTCGTAACTTCTGTATGAATTAATTTATAAATGTTGTACATTGTTAATATGGTGGAACAACTGATGTACTGTACTGTACTGTATTAGCCCATACACATCCCACTGCAGAGCACGGGCCTCTTCTACAATCGACAGTACGATTGAGAGTGGTTAGGTCATACAGTCCACCACGCTGGCCTAGTGCGGGTTGGCGGACTTTTTTTATAAATCGCTATGGTATGCCGGTTTTCTCACAATGTTTTCCTTCACCGTTTTAGTGTGTGGTGATTGACTATCAATACACACATGACTCCGAAAACTCAGAGGTGTGCCCTGGGATTCGAACCCGCGACCACCATGATCATGTGTCTATTCCGTTTACCAACAGGCCATCACGCACTTCACAACTGATGTATTAAAAAAAATATTGTTGAAAAAATCATCACATTGTCAGCCTATAACTGTCTACTGCTGGACATAAGCCACATTCAATTTGTGCAATTTCACACTGCTTTTCAAACAAAATAATATTCATGAAAAATATTATTCATCAAAACTTTAGAATCTAAAGAGTACCTAAATAAAATTATTTTGATAAAGTTAATGTGCAATCTGTTGTTAATACACAATCCAAATCGGTGATATCCTTAAGAAGGGTCAAGTCAAAAGTCAGCAAAGTGGCGTTCTATAATCTCTGCCTACCCCTATGGGATACAGGCGTGACTATTATGTATGTATGTATGTATGTATGTAATGTGTAATCTTTGCATTGTAAACAACATAAAAATAACAGCTAGAGAACGTTTTCAAGGTACTGTTTTGGAATCATAATATACATAATTCAAAACAAAATAATATAGATAAGTATATTGATGTTTTTTTATGTAAAATTGTACCAGCAACTTTACATTTATTTTTTTCATGATTGCTTCTTGTGTTACTTGATTGAATAAAAGCTGTCATTTTTAACATTGAATGGTTTCTTTACAGGCCAGCAGTGACTTATACTAGGAAAAAACTCATGAAAAATAAAAAGAAAGTGAACTACTCCGAAAGTGATAGTACAGGTATATTTAAATATAAATATCTACTAAGTTTATTATGTAGAAACTTCTTATGTAGAGAGAACATAACATGTCAAACAGCATAAGACCTTTATGATAGACCTTCTATCTAACTAAAGAAATAAGTACCATTTTAGGTTTCAAAATTTTTGAGTTTAAGCAACTTGATACAGGCATAACTTACTAATTTCAATAACATTTTCTGTAAAAACACAATGTTATTGAAATCGGGTGAGTTAAGCTTGTACAAGGTTGTTTAAACTTGTATAGTGTGAAACGTCAAATGGTACATATTTTCGTAGTTGGATAATAAAATTAATTTCAGAAATATTTGAAGGAGGTCAATTGTCAATATTTGATATTAACATACAATAGCTAAGGATGATGTGTCTTCATGAACACAATTATTAGTTTATACTCAATTATGGGACTATTTAAAATAAGAAATATTTTTCAGGTTCAGACAAAGAAAACTCAAGTGAACAATCAAACAGTGTACAAAATGTGACAGATATAAAATCACATGAACTGCTTGTCGAAACTGAACCTAATGCAAGTCCCAAGTATGGTGATGATTCTATCAATAACATAGTTAAAAACTTATCTTTACTCAACAACCTTAAAAGAGGCAATTCAAATGAATTTAAAACACCTAAATTTAACAGGTATAGATTGATGAAAAGTATTCATTCACCAATTTTGCAGAAGTCACCACTATGTAGTACTCCATTCAAAGAGAAATATAGAAGCCAGTCAATTTATAAATTCTCCCCAATAACTGCAACAAGTAATAATGCTAGCCCATGCTTAGATGATACCCAAAGATCTAGCCTTAGTAATGATAGTGTGATTTTGGTTGGTAAGAAAGATAAATCTAGAAATGATTTACCAGCACCAGTCACACAAATATCTCTTGCAGAAATTGACAAATCTATAGACAGAAGTGAACAATTAGTTCCCAAAAATGTATCTGTTCAAGAACCCATAGTACAAAGTGCCAACAACGATGAAGTAAATGCAGTATTAACTTATAGTAATAATTTACCAAGTAATGAAATAAGTTCCTTACAAATCACTGAAATGGAGCCTTTTTTGGGTTTCTCGAGCAATGAGGCTAGTGAGATAATTAAAAAAATAAATAAAATAGAAGAGCTCTGTAATAGTGCAATACATTCAAATCTTGAAGAAGTAAAGGAATTGGATGAACCCAAAGACTATGATACCAAAACTATAGAGGAATTTCAAGATAGTGTGCAGAGTGGTGAGGATGATAAAATTTCAACAAACTCTGGAAGTGATGATAATGAATCATTGTATGACACATGTGACAGTGAACAACCCTCAGAACACAATATTGTATCTCCAAAACCAGTAGTTATATTAGAAAAGATGAATAGTTCATTATTTTTGAAATACTATGACAAAATGGCTAAAACTTCACACACTGAAGATTCAGAAAACAGTAAGGAACTTGAAGAAAGTAGTAAATATGATGAAAGTTATGAGACTTCTGAATACAATTCTGAATTAACTGATGAAATAAGTTCTCATGACACCACAGATGTTTCCACTAATGAAGATGCTACTACATCTCATTGTACTGCTTCAAGTAGTAATAATGAAGAACAATATGTAAGTTTTGTAACGACTAGAAGAAGAAATGGAGGAACAGGCAAGTCAACGGTTTCATTGTTCAATCATTCTTCTACTGGTGGAAGTGAAGAATTAGAGAAAACTGTCCTAAGTAAAGATACAAATGCAGAACACAAGACTGATTTGAATCAAATAGTTTGTAACTCTGATGAAATTAATAACTTAAGTAGTGTCAGAAAGAAAAGTTTTGTAAAAAGAAGAAGAAGAAGGTATAGCAAAAGTAATTGTGATATAGGCAATCCTGAGAATACAGACTCTGATGATGATTCAAATGATGATAATCTTTATGCATTTGCCAGTGCAGAAAATAATGATGAAACTACTGTCAGTCAAAGAAAATCAGTTCATAGGAGAAGTAGGAAAACCAGAATATCACAAGTTTCAGAAGTACAAAGGCCAACTAACCCTGAAAACTCAAATGTTGGTCTTGATAAAGTTACTAGTGATGAAGTAACATCAGTAACTCTAAGTGATAATCCAGCTGAAATCATTGATTCGGATGATGTAATTGAAAATGTAGGCCCAGTAATACAAGATAATAATCAAGACAACATTGACTCTGCTTTAAATATTGTTTCTGTGTCAGGTAGTAGTGATAATGAAGTAACTCTTCAAGAAACCCCAGCTGAAGCTATCAATGCCAGGGAATCAGATGATGAAATACCCCTAATAAAATTGAGAAAAAGTACAAGATTATCAAGACATAGCACCCTGACAGCAAGACAAAAGAGTTTAAAGCCTAAAAGTTCCTATACAGACGTAAATAGTGAGGATATAGTTAAAAATAAACATTCCATAGCTGAAGACAGAATTTCAACAATAACAACCAGAAAAAATTCAAGGGTTTTCAACGAAAGTATGGAGGGAAGTCATAACTGTAGTAGGACTATAGAGGAACCACAAGGTGGCATAGTTTTGCAGCCTGGTAAAAAATGGGAGAGATCTTTGAGCATTTACAGAAGAATGACCATGATGGCTGAACGTTTTGACCAGTCAATTCTGGATGAATCTTTGGAGACGAAAGGAAGGAAATATAGGCAGAGTGTTATTACTACAATGGAATTGCAAAATACAATAGGTAACTATTTTTGTGTTAATCAACAAAGCTATAGAATTTTAATACTAATTTTATTTATAAATAAATAACACCCAATAAGATCGAGTCTTGTGTCGTGGGTATCAGGAACTATGAGGGACTTTTCGGTGTCAGAAACATCCAGACCCGAAATAAATATTTGTGGGCCGCATAAACATTTATCTGGGTGCGGTCTCTTACTGTTAATATATTCTTTTAATGTTTCTGTGTGCAAAAAGCACAATTGTTTTTACACGCTTTATATTAGCTTCACTTGTATGTTTGTATATTTGTATGTTTGTTTGTAACCGACTTCTTTGGACGCGATTTTGACCCACTTTAAACGGCCAGATTTCGTTCAAATTTTGCACACCTGTCAAAGACCGATGACAATACAATAATTCGATTAAAATATATAATTATCCTGATTAGATTCGCCAGGATTAATTATTCTTATAATTGATGACCATTGCTACATTCATCGCTAGATGGCGTTAACATTGTATTCTTCCAAGAAGCTTATACCTAAATGGAGATTGCATTCCGTATAAAACACTGAAGCACAAAAATTTGACCTTGAATGCAATCGCTGTTGCCTGCTATCCTTTTCTTTAGAGTGACAATGAATGAAGTTCACGTGAAGTTCATTCATTGTTACGCTAAAGAAAAGGATAGCAGGCATCAGCGACGTCATTCAAGGTAAAATTTTTGTGCTTCACTTTTATATACGGAATGCAATCTCCATTTGGGTATAAGCTTCTTGTATTCTTCAAGTGTCAAATGTTACTACTGACCAACAGATGGCGTTATTGATTGGAAATACAGCCGTAGATGGATGTTTTTAGATGTTCAAAACAATTATATAATAGTTAAAAAAAACTAAAATACACGCTTTAATAAGATATACAACTAAAAAAGTAAAAATAATTGATACTGAATTTAAGATAAGAAAATGGAGTAAAATACATATATTTTATTGTTACAAAGCGTGGGGTGCAGGAGGATAAGTAATTGTTGTAAACACCCCACGCTTTGTAACAATAAAATATATGTATTTTACTCTATTTTCTTATCTTAAATTCAGTATCAATTATTTTTACTTTTTTAGTTGTATATCTTATTAAAGCGTGTATTTTAGTTTTTTTTAACTATTATATAATTATGTTTGTTGCCGACCCTTGTCTATCAAATAATTTTGTTGTGTAATTTCGCAAAATTATGAAATAATACTTTTGATGTAAAAAGTTTGCATGTTATGTAAACTTTATTCAAAAATAAAACTGGCAGCTAAAATTATAGAATGTACTCAATGTTCCATGACATACACCAAAAGTTTCAGTGTAATGTCATGTATGTGTTTTTGCTAAATTAATATAAATGCAATTATTAATAAATATTGAACAGATTAATTCATATTTCAGGTTCAGTACACAATGAATCAATCAATAGCCGCAGGAGTACTTTCGTTTCAAAACCGAGCCGGTCGACTATAAGATTTGTAAATGTAAGTAACGCTAAAATACATTTAATGAATTTTGATTTGGGTAATAATTATTTGATATCATTTTAGGATTTCAACAGCTCCAGAGTTAGTTTAAACAACACAACTGTATTTGACGAATTTCAAGGTATTTTGTATTTAATATTCTACTAATCAGTATAATTATCGTGAATAATGGTAGTTAATTTGAATTCAATTACTGGTAACACCGCTGGGTATAAACTTTGAAGTTTGAATCATACGGTTTATTATCTATGCCATCTGCGCGTTTCGCAGAACAAGACGCTGCGTGGTCTTTGTCCGAAATAATATTTTTTATTTTATTTTTTTATTTAGTAATCGCGTATTGCACCTAGTCGTGTGGTGACATTCGCTGCTATTGCCAAATAACAGTGGAATAAACATTATACATTGTGTTATATTTTGTGAATAAACGGACAAACTTGTGGTGACTGCCATTATCCGTAACGGGATAATAGCCTTTTTCAACGTCTTTGTTCCGTTAAAAGTGTTAAAAGCTAAGTGCATGCATCTTTCCCTGCAATACACAGGTTAGTGGTACATTTATAACTCGGGGAAACATTAAATATTAGTAATGGCGTGGTCGTTGCGAAACTACTTTGTACGGGGAAAGTTCGTGACACTTCCTCCTATGTGTCATTATGAGTGACGCTTATTCTGTTTTCCAGGATTTTTGGCCGACGATTGTGATGATACGATTGTCGAACTATCAAAACTCGCAATTGCCGATGGTGGACCCGAGGTCACTGTTTTAGAGTTACATGAAACCTCGAATCGTTTAGCTACAGCGAGAGATTACGTGTTGCGTCGATGCAATCAAAAGGACGCGATACTATTTGATGAATGCTATCCAGATACGTAAGTACACGCTACTCTTATTTTAATGAGGTTAGGTCGTTAGGATGAATGTCGCACTCGCATCGCCTTGGCGTGGGTTGGTAAAAAAAGCGTGTTTTGGCGGTAATGTAGGTCATGTAAATAACAAAATGGTGGCATTGTTTGGTTTAGTTTGGATTAGATTCAAAGCACGCTTTAAAACTTTTTTTGGACTCCCATAAATTTTAGAAATATTTATATTCAAACATGTACCATTTGTGAGATTTTTTTCTGTCATGAAGTAATCACAGGTCAATGAACATGTTGATAATGTGTTGCTTTTTTTCACATTGTAAAAGTGGTTGGGCAAAAAAAATATATTGCTCTTAATAACATGGCATAACATTGAATGGTCAATAAAAGATAATATTATTCTCACATACTTAATATTTAACTTACTTGTTAGTCATAGAGAATGTTATAAATACTAAGTTAACTGCAATGTCAATTTGCAATGAATTAAATCAATTGTGATGTAAAAATTAGGTTATGTAGTTAATGATGTTGTTACATAATGAGTGCACTGAATAACTTAAGAATTAATTGGTTCGGTCAAACTTTTTACTACGGTAAAATATTTTTTAAATGCTGCCAAAATTATATTATTATTATCTTGGAAATAAGTTATGTGTATACATATATACATAAAATATATGTGGCAATTACAGTAAAATAAAATTAGCATTGATATTGAATTGAGATTTAAGTACAATATATTATAAACATGCTTGTAAAGTACCTTCACATAAAAAATGTAACACAAATTAAAGCTTTAAAACCAGATGGCTTCCAAATATACAAATGTAAAATCCACGAATAAATGTCCTCGTGAAAGGTTGAATTTTGTACCGCCTTGCTAATCGTTCAACGCCCGTCCATTTGTGTGTATGATTTCACACATTTTGTCATAAACAAACAATGTTTACAGTACAATATATCGGCACTTAGTCATAGCATCCATATGGTTGACTAGCTGTAAAGACTTTTTATCATGCTATTACTCATGATTTACATATGACCCTGGACGTAATTATCATCGATTATTTCTGATGTAATTGTTGTAAGTGGGTTGACATTTGATTTCATTGTTTACTGCAGGTATTTGGTACAGTCATGAATTTTATTGAGGCTAAATATTTCTTTATTATGATGTATCAGTGGTCAATTTTCCTTCATTTTTTCCCCATTTCACTAACCACTAACTTTGTTTCCTCGTGTGTTAAAGTTGTGTAGTGTGATTAGATTTTCGGCATTGAATTGGCAGGAGCTTGATTTTATTTCGCTGCTATATTACCAGCTCTGTGTGAGTTATTTTAAATTGAATAGCATAATAGCCTTTAGTAAATTTAATCTCCAATCAAGGCTAATGTCAAGCAGACATAATATAGAGCAAAATTTACGACTAGCACAAATTTTAATACACTGGCTCAACTGTTATATGACTAAAATTTGAGTCAATATGGTTGTTTTGAGTGTTTTTTTAGCCTTCATATGCAGATATACTAGTACCCATCTGATTAAGTATGTACTGTGACTTGGCTATGCTGTACTGTATTTTATCAGCCCATAAGTCCCACTGCAGGGCATGGGCCTCCTCTACAATCGATTGATTGAGAGTGGTTATGCAATATAGCAATGCTAGGCACCACAAAACTACTGCCTACTTAGAAAAAAATGTGAGCATAAAAATGTAACCCCAACTATTCTTGAGATTAAATAATAATGTAGGTTTTACAATAGTGTGTACATTTCAGGATATTAGTGTCCCTTCATTGTGAACATTAAAAATGCAACCCCAACTATTCTTTACATTTCTTAGACTAAAATAAAAATGTAGGTTTTACAATAGAGTATACATTTTAGGGTTTTGAAAAACTGCCACAAGATCGGCGAAGGTGTCTACGGCGAAGTGTTCTTGTGGCGTGATCGCGATGGCCGTGCTCGAGTGATGAAAATAGTTCCAGTAGCTGGAAACATCAAGGTCAATGGAGAGGACCAGAAGGACTTCAGTGAGATTATATCGGAGATCGTGATTGCTATGTAAGTTTATTTTTTTATCTATATTTTCAGAGGCTTGTCCATCCAATTCTTATGATGCTTACATAACAAGCAAGACTTGCTTGTTGGTTCAGGCGTACTGGCAAACAATGAAAAAATGGTACATGTTTTTCCCTATAGCATAAGAAAATCAATGTCCAGAAGTGATGAAGACAATATTAGCTATCCACATTTCGTTTAAATTTCCGTTATTCAATGTTAATTATCGGTCAAGAAATTATACTCAATTTTTATAATACCTACAATCTACATACTTGCTATTTTACTTGAGAAAATAACATTATTGAAAATGGATTTTTTTTACTTTTACGTTTATTTCAAGAGCAATGGTAAAGACACTTTAATAACTGCAATATATAAATGCATTTATTTGTGGATTATCTTTGATTTGCAACAAAGTTAAACAATACTCCGCATTACACCAATGCCAATGTCTATTAAGCTGTCGTGTAAATCCTATTTGAAGAAGCCTCGCGACCTTAACGTCGCAGCCCTTGGCGAATGTCGCTGAAACTCGGCATTAATTATTCTCAAAGTTACGATCAATACTCAGACACTGCCAAGGGCAAGATAAACTTTCTTGTAATATAGTCCTGTAATAATATTAAGTTTTGGGTACAGAAGCTCTTATTTCAATAGGTTTACAGCATTTACCCAAATGTTCATGTTCCAATTTGATGTAAATTAAAAGGGTTTTTTAGTCATGAGCAGTTGTTTAAAATAGTTGTTTATTTTGGTTTGCTCGATATCTCGGGCCCTTGCTCATTTCTTAATTATCTACGATACTTTTGTAATTCTGGATTGTTTGTAAATTTAGGAAATAATTATTTAGCGTATGCGCTCGTTTGTTTCATAAAACAAGCCAAAAGCCAACATCGCCAAAGCTTCTGCGAAGTATATAATCGGATAGTTAACCTTAATATTCCAAGTCAATAATGTGCCAAGAAATAAAAAGCTAAAATTAAATAAAAGTGCTTCTTAAATCGTACCATTTTTTACGGTTTTTGACGTCATCAAGTGTCCTATTCTGACGCGTGCTATATAATAGCGGAAAAGAAAGCAACGCCATTGATTTAAAATAACTACGAGATAAAAATGCCAGGTGTTGTGCGTAGTAGCCTTGGTTTCTGCAATTATGTGCCGTTTAGAAAATGAAATTTATGGAAATATACAGATTATGTGGTTTGTTGCGATAGACACAAGACGTAGTATTAAATGTTTGGTGTTGTGTAATTTCCCGCCTCTGTTTTTATTATTTTTTATCATCTTTACCCTCTGTAGTCGTTCACGTGGTTGTGAGGAATAACGAATAAAAAATTACAATACAGTAAACATTTTAAAGGTCAATTAAGCTAAAATAGTTAGATCATTTCGAGCCTTTACCGCCATTTTAGCGCAACCGACAAAAAACAAATTTTACAGGAGAAGGTTTTTGTTAAATATTTTTAAAAAGAAATGTGTAATTCAATTGAAATTTTATATACATTAATTATTTTTATACATTTAAATATCTAATTCTTCCACAGGTTTGGGCAGGTTTGGGTCCGTTGTGGCTTAAAATACTACTTTCGATAAAAAACGCATTTTTGACAAAAGTGTCGCTTACGATAATTTGGCGGTAAGGGCTCGATTTGATCGATAGTAGTTCTTACGATGTACAAAAAGTTAGATTTTTTTATTACGCTGAAAAGAGATATGAGTATGCCATTCGCCTGATGATAAGTAGCAAAACCAAACAACACCATGAATTACAAAGCAATGCTTGGCGACATAGGAGTCTCAATTTGTCCTGAAGTTTTTCTACAATGTCTTTTAAACTGGAGCACAACAATGCATTTACATTGCTATATAGGTGAGAGAAATAGACAATCCGGTTGTAACTACCCAGGCGGCCTATTAAAAAATCAACTTCACAACTAGACGAGTGATAAATCATCAGAGTTGCAAGTTCACGCCTGATATAACTCAATGTTCAACACAATTGCATCCAGTCGATGTTAAACAGTACGGCAAAACAAATACAAAGGTCATCGTATTAAAACAAAAACATTACTTTTGATCTATTTTACGCATTCCGCGTGCACTGTATGGATCTGGCATCGGGCCAGTGTCATCTATGTGATATGCGCGTTATTGAAAGAAGTACATTGTAAAGCCAAAATTTAGTGCTAGTTATTATCACACTGCAAAGATGCAGGGTGGTCGCGGGTTCGAATACCAGAGCAGACTTCTGACTTTTCGGAGTCATGCGTGTATGGTCAATCACCACGCACTATAACGGTGAAGGAAAACATCGTGAGGAAACATACCATAGCGATTTGTAAGACTTTCTATGGTATCTAAAGTCCGCCAACCCGCACTAGGCCAGCGTGGTAGACTATATATGGCCTAACCACTCTCAAACGTACTCTCGATTGTAGAGGAGGTCCGTGCCCTGCAGTGGGACGTATATGGACTGATACGGAAGGTGTTTACTGGTTTTGAATCGTATAAAAGATTTAACCTTGTGCTTCTAATAAGTATAGATGAATAGAAAAACAATAGCTGTCCATCTCTTTCGATTTATTAAGTTATAATTTTTATATCGTCTATAAAATGAAATATGTGACAATCTTTTAGATAGTTACTGTGTCGACATAATGTCTTCTTCGAATTTGATCTGAGCAAGTCAGCGTTACGTGTTTTTGCCGTTTCTACCGCGTTACTTCCTATTCTTATCATCATGTATATTAATATCAAAATAAATAATTACCTAATAATTTGGGAACGCGCAAATTTAGTAAATCTTTAGGCAAATTATTGTAGTAAACAAATTATTTTATGATTAGATAACGTCTCAAAACATTATTCGAATTTGTTTATATAAATTAATAAAATAAATAAATAAATAACACCCAACAGTCACATACATAGTCCTGACCCCACACTAAGATCGAGTCTTGTGTCGTGGGTATCAGGAACTACGAGAGACTTTTCGGTCTCACAAACACCCAGACCCGGAAGAAATATTTGTGGGCCGCACAAACATTTCTCTCGGTGCGGGGATCGAACCCACGGCCTCTCGTTTCACAGGCGGCGTCTAACCAACTGCGCCACGGAGGCTGTCAAAAATTAAAATATCTTTTAATTTTGTCATTTCTCGCGAGTTTGTTTACAATTGATAGTGTTTTGCATATCTGGTTATTGGTTATTGCTCTTTATGGCACTAAATTCCCCGAAAAACGTGTCTCTTGTGTTATCCAAAACGTGATTGTAAAATAAGACATTGGCTTACTTATCTAAGTATTTATAGTAGTTCTGTTTTTATGAGTTAAAGCCATATTGTACCGAGTTTTGGTACCGCTATTAATAGTTGTCAAGTTCCAAACTTTGATATTCAATATCATAACACCACGATTTCGTCTTGTAGAATTATTAACAATTTTAAAGAAAAAATCAGGATCATAGAGCCAATGTTGTGATTGGAAGAATTAATTTAACTATGTATTTTAAGTACCTATATTTGATCCAGTGTCTAATCGCCATACATTTAAGACGTATTTGACCTTGCGAATGTATGGGATTGACAGTTTCAAGGTCAAAGGTATTGGCAAAGTTAGTTTGTGCAATTGAGCACAAGTATAGAAAAATCAACTAAACAACGTTCCAATACAGTATTGTTTTACAACAAGACAATAAAATATCTACACACATTTACATTGAACACAAAAGAAAAATGTAATTAGTCAGACATCTATTTATGTGAATATCAATAATCCTTTGTATTATATTATTAATAACCGCGTTGTAATGTACAATTAGCGTTCCTTTGGGTCACGTGTGCCAACAGATTACACGCATAAGGACGTACCCTTATTATATTACAGATAACGGTTCAACACGAGTTTTTTTATCTAAACTTGGGTTGATTTTAGAAGCTCGTAGCGTGTGTAGATTGCTTTGAGTGTTAAATCTCTTGAAATACGTCCGGTTTTAGAGTAATATAAAACATACAGATTCAAAATATTGTGGCAAAATCTAGCCGAGTATTTATGTTTTTTTAATCAATGAACGGTCAGACGATCATGCCGTCCAAGTGATAATAAGCGTTACAACCGCTCGTAAACACTAGAACAACCAAACAACATTACGAATTACAAAGTTATGCTTAACATTGCACTGCGTTCGTCATACCGAGACATAGATGTTAAGTCTCAATATGTCCTATGAGTAGTTACTCGATACTAGATTTTTCTATCCATTATTCGCCCGGAGTCAGGAATTTGTGCGCCATATGGCGATAGGCTCGTCCCCTATCAAATTGTGGGACGAAACATACAAGGCGAAATATTGGTGTTCTGATTGCACCGCTGCCTACCTCTTCTGGGAGAAAGGCGTGAATTTATATTCCAATATTCACAATATTCCATACAAATGAGTACAATGTATGTGTTTGTTGCAGGGAATTGAGCGCACTACGCGCTCCCATAGCCGATATAGAACGACACTTTGATGAAGGAAAAGATGCTACCGCTTTGGATCTTCACACTATAGAGAACGCCACTGATGTTTTTAATGAGGTGAGTTTTTATATGCAGCCATTTTTCATTGTTCATTTTGGGTTTTCTTTCAGTCTATTTCTGAGTTTATTGTGACTTTAACAGGCCAGATGGCAGCGGCAAGATTTTTCTTTGATTTTCTGACAATATAGATAATGCTGTATGTAGCGTAAATATTATATTTATATCTTTATACAGTCCACCGGAGTATTTGCAAAATACATATTTTCCCTCTTTTAACATTTTTTTAACCTTGTACATCCAAGAAATTAGAAATGTCTGCATACCGTGTTTATTTAATTATTATTTATGAACTTGCATTTATTTCAATACAAAACAAACATCTATTACACCAGTACTCTCCTAATACGTTTTACATTCGAAGGTATCCATAAATAATTTAATTATCATATTAACACGGTAAAATGTTCGATGCAAATGGACAATCGGCTTAAAAGGAAAACACGACCCAGCCCCCTTTGCCATAATGTTTCCGTTGCCCTTTTATTACGCCACGGTGTATTAATTCGTGTTACGGCGTCACGAATCGAATGTATCCTTAACACGGCGTATTTTGTGGTCTACAAACATAGGCATGTAGGGTGGGTCAATTGACCTATTAGGGAAAGGTTGTTGAAATTATCTAACATAGACAACAGGACGTAGCAGAGATGCCAGTAAATCCACGCATAGTTCGCATAGCTTATTGTTTTATCAAGCGGTAATAAGGGCTACGATATGACCATGTTGAACCCAAAATTCGAATTCACTTAATTCATATCAGATTTTTCTATCCAAAAAACTCGAAATAGACTGACCCATAATTTTATTATATTATGAGTTCAGAACTCTCCTTATCTCAGCTTATACATATTTCTATTAGACCCAAGCCAAATTCACTCAATTCTTATCATATTTTCTATCAAAAAAACTCGAAATAGACTGACCCCGAATTTTAATTTTATCAATACTAGAACCTCTATTATCACATTTTATTATACAAACTGTCATTAGACCCTTTAGACGACCCATCTCAATATTAAACTAATATTTGTCGAGTGCTAATTAGTGGCGACGTTAGGGTAGGGCGCCAGCGGTCTGCGAACAGAAATGAAGCGGCGCCAGAGGTATAATTAAAGGCGCCACACACATAGGTTTTTTCTTTCCTCTTTGCCTTTTCTTGCATGTTTGGATGGCAAGAGGTTGCGTAGGAATCTTGAAACAGGATGCTTTAAAATCTAGCTCCAACCTAGTGTTCCATAGTCCATTGGTAGTTGATTTCCAATGTCACTTGCATGCTACATACTTTTATCCTGTGTACTCTGTGACTATTGAATCAATTTTATTTCTTTCTTCTTTCTTTGTTCCAAAACTAGTTCTGGTAATGACACAGGACCACCTATTTCCCAAGCATAGAAATCTCGTTTGTAATGACAGGTCATCGCTAATGACTCAAAATACGTTTCCATCGAAAACGCTTTCACCGCGTACGCGCTGTTTCCCGCTAAAATTACACGTCTTAACCGCTTATAATAAAGAGAAAATGTTGAGTATATATTTTTCTGCGGGAAAATTGATGTCTCGACTTCCATTGAGATAGTATGTATTCGTGGTTGACTTATTAAAGTGAAGTTTAAAATTAAAAAAATATATGTTTTGCTATTAAAATATTATGTAGCCCACCACATCGCAAAGGAATACATAAACAAATAAAATATTTTTGTCCTTAACAGTATAACTAGCCACATAAAATATATAAGACGCATCTTCCTGAAGATTACAGATATAATCATTTTTAAGGCCATCAGCCTCGTATAAAACGATAAGACGAAAACATAAAAATTCCTGGCACAATTCGATAAAAAGGTGGCGAAAATTTTTTTCTGTTTGCAACAGACCTTTCCACGTTCTTGGCTCATTCGCCCCTCTACATTATCTAATAAGGTTTTAGTCTGTGATTATTCAAGGTTATAAAAAAGAACAACCAGAGAAATAGTCCTTAGATAATATTAGATGTTATCTTACAAAAACAAACCTATGAATAAAATTCTAATCAAACTCGTCAGTTTTCCATGACCTATCTTAACAAGTTTCGATGTTTCGGACTATCTATTATTCGCGTCTCGTGTAGACAGCTCCGATAAACCGTTGTGTACATTAATGTAGAGTTGAATGACCTAATTAAGCTATATTCTACGCCATACGAATAGAGCAAAAAACGAAAGGTCAAGAAGTCGAAAAACATGACGCATATACATACGGCTTTGGCAATGCGATCACCCATTCCAAGAAGAAATCTATAATATTTAATGCTCCAATACTAATAAACAGGTTTGAAATGGGGAAGGATACGAAAGATGTGTTTAAACAAGATAAACGTTTATTCGTTTAAACGTATATCAAAACAAATATCTTATAATCGCTTCTTGCCTTTCTATCATCGTCCCTTTTTAATGATGATGCAATACTAACTACAATTTAGTGATGTTATCCATGCTGTAAATAAGTATTACACTTGTGCAAATAGTGTCTAGATTATTATTAGAGTAACGTAATTGTGAACTAACGGTACATAATAGCTTTTCTGTAAATTTTATCTGCATAGCAGTGAACTTAAAGTCGGTTTACATGTAACTGTAGAGCTTCTTTATGATTAACTGACAATGATCATTTTCCATATTTTTAATTGTCCATTAAATAGTATATTCATGAAAATAATCATAATTGTAAATACGATAATACTTTTAAGTTAGCGTGGTTTGGCGGAAGACCACCTTATTCAGAAGTTACGGTCGAAACTAATTTCAGAGATACTTTTTATTTCAATGAATGGCGAGACGTGTGCAGTTCATTCGCCTGGTGGTAAGCGATAACTGCTCATGGGGAGTAGCAAAAAACACTATTAATTACAAAGCAATGCTTGTCTTTCTACTGCGCTCACCGTCCTGATACATGGATGCTAATTCTCAGCTACTGGCTACAATGTCGTTCAAACCGAAACACAACATTGTATTTACACTACTGATTGGCGGGACATTGAGAGAATGTAGATATTTGGCACTTAGAATACTTTAGACATGCCAACCCTATCATAATTTTTTACAATATTTATCTATAATATATATACTTGTTTTTCAAAGTTCAAAGTTAGAATCGCGAATCATTGCTGAAAGGTTGAAATTAAGCGAACATTTAGTTGAATGTAACACAGGGCGATGCCAGTGCCCTTACACTCTGCCCTCAACCGCTGTCTGTCTGTCGGTGCGCACCAATAAGCACGCTCCCAGACAGGCGCCAGGTCGGGAAACTAATAACCTACAATATCATGTGTACTTTACATAGCTGTACATTTATGAGAGAAATATCTTTCGTTGAGAGAGAGAGAAATATATTTTGTTGTGTAATTAATTTAGTATTTTGTTATTGAATAATACTGCCTTGTTTAAGTTTTAAAGGACTTATTTTAAAGCCAATAATTGAAAGATAATTTAAGCTGTTAAAAATGAGGTTCCGATTTGCATTCCTAGAGAAATTAATAAGATTTGTGTTGAAGCTCAAAAATTAGAAACTAAACTGAATACGAAGCAATGCTGTATTAAGTTTTAATTCGTTGAATATGAAAGGGTATTGAATTTCAACCTCGCGAGCGCAAAAACAATTGTGTCATTATAGATGGAAATAGCTTACAAAGAAATTAGTCACACTCGCGGGAAATGTCGCAATAAATTTTTGAAATACGGCGAATTGTGTGAATCACCTCTATTCACAAATTCCTTCGACGCATGCGCGGTGCGTAATAAAAGTGATAAGCGAACTGGGCCACTGTTATCATACAGACAGATATCTATACAGCTGGTATTAATGTTTATCTTAATTAGTCGTGTTGGGATTTTAACTTTATTGTATCGTTTATTGTGAGCGATGTTAATGACGTGGATTCAGAATTAATTATGTCTTTCATAGTATTTACTATAGAAATTAGAGATGTTGCAATTTAAGAGTGTATAGCAAATCGTTAATTTTAAACCAGTTTTAGGCATTCTTTAGACTTTTTAAAAAATATCTTCGAAAATAAATATAAATTGAAAATAAATAGCTTATAAATCATTTCTTAGAGTATTCGAGAAATGTTTTTCATTTGGGATACGGTACAGTGACCTATTCGAGGTCTCGTGATGTCTCGCCGGGTCGCTGGGCCGGTGACCTAGGCTCAACCTACCCCTGTCTAACCCCTGACCGTTGACTGATTGACCCAAGATACGAGTATTCAACTTTAAAAATTATTGGGTGTAAATATATTTATGAAGCTTTTATGGATTTGTAGTCTCTTTCGTGGAATTATAACAACTCTTGACTAGGAAATTGGAAATGTTTTCTCGGGACTAAATTATTTTCAAGAAGTTTGAAGTCATACCAACGTCTGCATCATAAATCTAATTCTAACTCTTACATGTATAAAAATAATTTGATGCCGTTTTATAGGTAGGATATGGACAGAAAAAAGATAAAATTTACATTAATGAATATGCCATATTGATAAATTCTGACATTTGCGCAAATTGTGATCACGTTCTGACCAGGTGTTGGAATTTTAAGAGGCAGACGAAAGACGATATCTACCGTTTGCCATCTGACGTCGTTGCCTAATTTTTATCTCTAATTACTTTAAAAAATGAAAATAAAAATCGTATAGTCTGATAGACTCGCTTAGTGAAAGTTTCTTTGAAATCAGTTGGAACATCTCGCCAATTTTAAATTGTAATTAAATGATGGTTGCCAAGCGAATACAATAAACAAAATGAAATATTGTGGTACACGTGATTAGCCGTTTGACAGACATGAGGTCGCGGGATCAATTACCGCAGGGGGAAATATCAGGCGTTATCAATAAATGTTTGTGCCGGGTTTTGGCGGCGTGTTGCTATGGTATTTATTTTTGTATATACGATAAATTACACGCTGTGGGATACGGATATAAAGAAAATAATTTAATATGTGTTTATGATACAGAGAGAATCGAGAATTTTTCAAAAAGTGTTTATTTTTTCGCAATAACACGTCACTTAGTGGTTGTTAGGCATATAAATTAGCAATGAGACAAGGAAATGTTGATGTTAAAATAACGAATCTATTGTTCCCGCCAGCCGGAATACAGATAGATCGGAAAAGTTGTTTATATATTCGCAATAACACGTCGCTTAGCAATAGTACGCAGATAAATCAGCGTTTAAATATAGAGGCACGTGTATCCATTTCGTTAATTGAAATTCATAGTAGCGGTAACGTTCTTAGTATTATGCGTTTATTTAATAACTAATTTTTATGCCAATATTGGACCAACATAGCGGGGCCAACGTCCAAGGCCGACCCACAGCTCGATGTCGTCAGGGAAGATATAAGAACCAATGGCCTTGTAATCAGATATATTCATAATGAGCTGAAGTCAAAGAGATTGACAGTAAGGCGAGCCTTGGCAACATCTGCGAAATAAATAGGTTTAGAAAGATTAAACTCGTGTAATTATTGAGATTAACACCGTGGAATTCGATCTGCTCGCGATTCTATTTAAACTGGCTGGAGTTTAATTTGACACCTGATTACGTCATAGCAAGACGAGACGAATGAAGTGTGTGTGCAGCCGTTGCATATCTGATGCATGCAATCTGGCCACTGCACTTTATATTTAATGTTTTTAGACATCTAGTGACCAAGATTATTTCTGAACTCCTCGTAAATATGCCTCCTAGTTTCTAGTTTCCGTGTAATCTATAGCGACCCTATTCCATAATTTCGTGCGATCTTTGCACACCGATTCGGCCTACGGTTATACCGGTTTACCGCCGACGCCACTTTAATCTAGGTTTATAGCCGAAATAGTCCGCTTACCGTTTTAATGGAATAGCGAAAAGAATCGATAACCATGAGACAAGCAGTTATAAACCGGTCTTCCCGCTTCACGTTACGTATCGTGTACGCGATCCTATTCTCCTTTGGAAAACACATCAATTGTACTCGTTTTGCAACAAATAAATTAAACAGCCGCAATTTCCATTTACGTTTTCGTTTCATTAATACTGAGTTATGAAAGTGTGACGTAGTTTGCAGCATTAGAACGAGTCGTCTCGTTGCGCAACGGTGACGTAAGCGTACACCACTCGCCATGGAATTACAAAACGATCTTTGTACTTACGGTTAATTGAACGATCCGAGACCGTCGGTACGTGACGAATCGCCTCACTGATGTAGGGTTGTCAATGTAGATTACTGTACAGTTAATAGTACGACTTTATCAGCCGTAATAAACGGCTTCATGCATGGCATTGACATGCGTTTATGCAGACGATAACATACGGTAATAAAGAAAACGACATAGACCTTTTCCTTTAGAAAAATAAACAGGGCAGAGCTAAAATACTAAATTCAGAACTGGTTTGGCAATGAACACTGGCTTGGTTTATAAAAATCTAGGGCAAAAATAAACAGTTTGCATCCCCTAACCTCCTAAGGCCTTCTAGAATGATGATATTGATTATATGATTTATTATCAATACACCACTATCCCATGCGGCATCATTTATGTGATCTTATCTTCAATAAAGCAAGGTCAACCCTAGCAAAAAAACTGTCGCAGCGGTTTATCACACTGGGAATAAGGCGTGCCCTCGGTAAATGAACAAATATAAAAACGCCGCAAAACGTCTGCAAAACACAATATCATTGTTCAAACGTGTTGTGCGATCGCATCGTCTGTTTTCATGTGATACGAATTTTAATGAGATTATACGATTGTTGTTGTAGATAGCGCTTATTCAATGGCGAAACAAGGGGAAACTGTTATGTCTATGAATCTGTTTTCGCTGCATGCTAATGTTTTGACTTTCACGCAGCTCTTTATGAAAAATAACACGTACGCAAACACGGTTTACTGTTCCGAGTAGTGTTTTTGTTTTGATTCCTTTTGATGAATTATCTGCGGTTGTTTTTCCGGTTGCCTTATTGAAATTCATTCTCGCGAACGCAACTTACCTACCGTAATTCAATAATTTCGACAGATGTTTCCTCATTTTAATGCGAGCGGCCGGGGCTTCCGTTTAATTATGCAAGTCGTGTTGGCTGACGACCGGTTCTCCGTCTGACGCCAGTATTTTTCTTGAAATATTCTAGAGTTGGGCAAATGGATTTTTCCTTATTTAATTGCTCGAGTTATGAAATACTATAAAAGTCCCTTGCGGGATAGGCCTGTCTTAGATAAAATATCTGAATTTACCAAGATTCTCTGTTTATTTTTCTTTCGAAATAATTGTTGTCAGTTGAATGTGGAATTGTATGATGACAATAAGTAAACACACATAACATGATAAAATATGGTAATTGTGCGCAATGATATTATCAATTACAATTAACTTTCCGTTTCACAAAACTCCGACCCGGAATAAATATTTGCGCATCTGACAAACATTTGTGTCTCGACGCGGTAATTGAACTCGGCCGACCTCACTGTTTCAGTCAGTTATTCGCCCGCTATGCCACACAAATATACGATCTTTCATGAAGATATAATTGATAGTATCAATAACTTTATATCACAGAATTTCTGTGATTATTATTGTACTTGGTTTTAATTGTCCAATAATGTTACATTTCTTTCTGTCTACTCATGTAATAAAATTTATCAATACGTTATGGTTCGGCGTTGGCGATCCTAATGCCTTAGAGTACAATATCATGTAAAAATGACGCCTGTGTCTTTTCCTACTACAAATTTGAATATTAATTGCTTTAACCTAGTAAAACCTATCATCATATTCTTTGAGTTAATTTAAGAGTTCTGGTATTTTCCAAATGCTCAATGTTTCCTGAGCATTATGACCATTTATTATGAAGTATAAAAATAATTCTCATCACATTCTTCTCTAATAAATTCCACTTTCTGAACCGGGTAGTAGATTAAAAAAATGATTGAATCTAAATGATGTCGAACATTTGAATGGATTCAATAAATTAGGTATTTGCATTTGCAGCTTCACTGAGCCTTGGTCATTACAAAAGCGTGAATTAGGGGGATTATTAGATCCTAGACAACCTTAAAAAATATGGTTAATTTGTTTGCCCGCAGGTATTGGCAGTAAGGTGCGTGTACGGCGGTTATCCATCGCGTCTGTTGGACCTTTGGGACTTGTTCGACGAATGCAAGGGCTCTGAAAACGACAACCCGGCCATCTTGCCCGCTGATCAACAGTACATAGTTCTGGAACTCGCCAACGCAGGCCAAGATCTCGAGAGCTATCAGTTCAACAACGCTGAGCAGGCGTATTCACTATTCTATCAGGTAATTTGGATGTTTTAAAATGTTCTTTCTATTTTTTTTTCTCTTTTGTGTTGCAGAGAATGGGCATTTTGTAACTTTTTTCAAATCGTTCATAAAACACGAATCGCTAGTTAATTTTGGAGAGTTGAAAGTTGCAATGTCGATTATTATTTAACTTGACTAAAGTGAATTAACAATTTGAAAGTGATGGTTAAAGTGTTGTGTAATGAGTTGCGTCCGGGCGAATTTAAAATTCAAATTTCTCCTTTACATTATGCGCTCAGTGGTTCGCAGAAATGATTATTTTGCATACGACTAATCCAGATTAAACATTTCATACTATCTTTCTGTAGTTTGATGAGTCGCATTGCTGCCCATTCTCGATATTTTTTGCAATTTTTTGTTTTTTTTTTGTTTTTGTGTTTCTTTTTTCAGTTTTTTTTTTCAGTCGTCCTGCCGTGCATGCCAAGTCGCGGCCTCCTCGGACGATAAGTGGATATCTATTTCAAGTTTCACTCTCACTTCTTGACTAGATTTTCACTTATCCTCTGCGGAGGCCATCCGCCGCTTTTGATGTTTCGTGTGTGGTTTTTTTTGCGAATCACTAATTTTAGGTTTTTTTTTTATTGTGGCATGCCTGTTTTTTTTTTGTATGATTTTTTGATGTTGTAAATATCTGCCGGTATGGTGGACTAACCTGATTCTCCTCACACTGCAAAAATGTTATGAATTCGTTTGAACTAGTTGTTGTCTTTGTCATTTTAATTTTTTTAACTATTTGAAATTTGAAGTGATGTTTGAAATAATAGTGTTTGTAACAACTGCACATATCGCACCCCCGGTGCAACAATGTCACATATGCAAAAATTGCAAGGTTGGAAGGTATAAAGAAATAATCATATATTTTTTAGAATATTACGTGGTCATAATTTTTTTAACGGTAAATTAAAAGTTGATATTGTGATAAACACTGTTCAACTTGTCTGTCTTGAAATATCATATTTTTAAACGATGTCAAAGTTTCAAATGTTATTCCTGAAAAGTTGCATTTTTGCAAAAGTGACATTGTGGCAACGGGGGTGCGATATTATTTTATTGATTTGAATGCCGAGATGAGTATGCCATGGCCCTGATGATAAGCGATACAACCGCTCATGGACAGTAGCAATGTGGACATAAGATGTTAAGTCTCAATATGTCCAGTACAATACAATTACTCTGGCTACAATGTCCTTCAAACCGAAACACAACAGTGCCCTTACACTACTGTTGACACATTACATAACTTTTCAATCTGTTGTAACTTGTATGTAGGTGGATAGCATTGAATGTATTCATACAACCGCGGATATTATAAAGTGTTAATTGTTTTTGATGACGTAAACCTGTTTTAATACTATGTATATCGAATGAATGGCTGCTTGCGTAAGGAAAATGATTAACGCAAAGTTGACGTCACATTTTATTTTGAAATATTCGAAACTGTATGATGTGTTAATTACAATTTGTGTTATAAAATTGTGTTTAAAATGCATATAAGATGATGATGTTTATTGCACCTTTTTTAAATAGTTAATGTATTTTTTATGTTTGCTAAAATGTATGATATTAATTGTAAATTGTAGTGAGTGTTAAGCAATTTACTGCAGTGTTGTAATATTGACATTTGAGATCATACTGCGTTACTAACATGTCAGAATTTTATCAAAACAGACAATAGGCTGTGTATTTGATACCAGCAGCAAGACAAATATGTGATCGACTAATATGTGTACTATAATGAGTGTTTCTAAGTTTGTTTTACGTTAAATTGTTACTGTGTTTAAGTATTAACTTATATTATTTTGTTATTTTTGATACTTAGAGAGGATTCACGAGACGCAGAATGCTATATATGAAAAACATACAGACAGACAAACATACATACATTTTTTTATTTGACATTGGTTGTTCACACGCTGGTATAGACTACTATATCCAAAAACTACAATTCTGACAAAATTACATACATACACATCGAATACATAATCTCCTTTTTTTGAAGTCGATTAAAAAACAAAGCAGATTTCACGGAGTGATTTATGTCTGCATTCTGCGGGCCCGCAACTGCAGCGGCCGAATTCAAACCGCGTTGTGTGAATCCTCTCTATAATATGTATTTGGTTTTCGCCCGCAAATATAACTTGTGGTCTGATAAAGATCTTAGAAAGTTGTCGAAAGCAGTACGCTCTCAGTAACGACCTTATTCATAGACATTTTTAAAACATATTTTAACTATCGAATGTTTTGTCTTTTTCGCTCAAACTGAATTTAAAAGTCGTTCAAAAGGGACAAAAGATTCGGTAACTAAAATAAGTTTTCTATGAATAAGGACATAAGTTTATCTGGAAATGTTAATTCTGTGTTAACTCTTTGTGTAATATGTATATTGTATTGATTGCCACTGTTGATCCTAGCTTACAGGAGTTACAGTGGTGGGTGTGAGGGTGGGACAGTCTCCAATTTATTTTGTATATTATATAATAATGTATTTATTTTTTGGTTTGCAGGTAGCTTTCGGTCTAGCGGTAGGCGAGGAGGCCTACCAGTTTGAACATCGTGATTTGCATTGGGGCAACATACTGATAGCTCCCACTGAGCAGAAGGTGTGTATATTTTATTTACTACTAATTTCTCGAGTATAAATTTACTTGGATGAATTTACAGAAATAAAATTATCTAATTTATTTTATTAAATGGTGTAACAAATTTAATAAAAAAAAATCTGTAACTTCGTCCAAGTTAAATACTCGAGTATACATATTAAGATCGTTATAACTAAGTTCATAAAATTATACAATAGGATCGGTGCAAATTTAACGAGAGAAATTGCAAATTCAATATTTTAATTTTCTTTTATTATTATAACTAAATTAATAAACGATTAAAAATCTTATTTAAACTAGTCTTTATCTAAGTGGTTATAAATCACATGTGACCCACAAATCTTTTGTATTCATGAATATACAGTGACTTAATTTTTAAAAAAATCTCTTCGAAAGTGGTATTTCCGCATTTAAATGGCGGTTAGAATACTGCGTATCAATGCAATAAAAACAATCCATTTCTAGATTTAAATGCAACACATTAGCACGGAGACAAAACCAGACAATGGTAAAAATTGCCACATCATTACGCGATAAGATAGAGTCTAGACACAAACAAAGCACACGGAAGCTACATTCCCATCGCCACTGGCATTGTCCTCGGCGCAGATAATTGCGATACAAGTACTTGCAATTTCTATGCAGAAATTTACTTGCCTATAGCAATTATATTTGCGGTTTTTGCACGTGAATATAATGCGTTGAGGCTGCCTTGGAGCCGAAATTATAGGGTACGATTGCTAAGTTGAGGTCTCGGTTTCGAAGCTTGGGTCGGGCAGTGATATAGGATTTTATATCCAGTCTGGAATCTGGAATTAATGCTCGGTATGGCGGTAGGTTTGTCCCCTGTCACACGGGACGGAATACACAATGCGAAATTTGGGTGTCCCGGTTGAATCTCTACCTACACCTTCTGTGAAAAAGATTTGTGTTTATGTATATATGCGTTGAACGTAAGTGTCAAGAGGACTTGAATTTAAAGACAGAGAAATGGTTAAATATCGTTGGAGGATATAATAATGCTGGCTGGCCTGAAATCAGATTTACAGGTTTCAGAAAAGTGAAAATTGTGTGGGTCACTGAGGGGTATTTCACCAATATGTTGTTACTCGGTGGTCTTACGGAAACGTTTCTTAATCCAGTTATTTCCCGGCTCAGTATATAGTAATATTTTAATGAATTATTTACCTTATTCATTTAAGTGGGTAACATGTGGAAATTCCACGCCTGATTTCCTGCCTCAGGAAATAACTGAGTGTGTTATTTAGTGCTAAATACAAGATTTGCGTCAGCCTGGAAACTGGTTACACAATCATCCGTCGAATCATTAATGCAAATGTTGAGCCGATATCGAAATAATTACGTAGATTAGAAGTTTCCAAACATTTTTCTCATAAATCTCTTGCTACATCTTTTGGATATGACGTGAAACTGTTTACTATTGATTGCTCATTCTCATCATCAAATTTAAGACTGGTTATAACTTAGGTGCATTGCCGAGAACTTTGTGAAATTTAAGAATTTAGATTCCCTATCTTAGTTTTAGATTTTTTGTTCGTATAAACCCTTTGTTAATTGTCGTGGACTTCCGGGGTCAGTGTAGATCAATGAAACGCTAATTGCACAGTCAAATGTAGCACACATTGTAAATAAGTAATCATTAATTGAATATTCGTTGCATAATATGTGATAGGCACCTATCACGTGTAGTTCGGTTCTAACGCACGACTGAGCTATCGCATGATGCGCACGTAATAGCCACCCTCTATGTGACCTATTCGCAAACCTTGTCATAAACAATACGTGCTTTGTGTCATTAACGTCCACGGCCAATGTGACTGCACTGTGTCGTAGGAAATTCATATGATGAAGAATAGCGCGTGTCATGATGAATGTTAATGCGTCGAACGGAACGTCTTTGATGTCGGGTAGTTGAAAAAATGAATACGAAATTTGTTTTAAAATGACTTTATTATGTGATGGTTTCGTTAAGAAACATAATAAAGGTCGAGTTTAGCGATATCAGGAAGGATATGCCTGTGTTTATGTAAAAACGTTCCTAAAAGGGCCGACAGGGTTTTTTAAATATCCTGTGAAGCAACCAATAGTAATGATTAGGCTGGTTTAACACTAATTGCACAATAAATGCATTATAAATTCATGTAAAAATATAGCAAATTCAAGAAAACTTGTGTCATCTACATTTTATTCCAATCACGATATATCGCACCTTTTAAATTAGAGTGACCTTATACAAAAAGAAATAAAAAATAGTTTTATGGCTTTCAATCATATTTTGATTCAAATTGACCTATCAAAAATAAAAAAAAAATCTTTGTTACAAATCTTTAATGAATGTTTTCCAAAAAATAAGATTTTTTAGTTAGTTCACTCATATTCTAAAGGTGCGATATGTAACATAGTTTCTAAATATATCAAATGAATACCGACAAATTGCTATAAATTCCGTTGGTGACCCAAAGTTTACTTAGTTTACATTTTAAAATATGTAGCCATAAACATTTTTTTTTTATTTTTGTACATTAATCAATTTATCTATGATGGACAGCTTGTCAAATGTCTGCCAACATTAGGGCACCAAAATATGCGTCAGGGCCGCTATTTTTTTACGTTTTTGAAGTACCAATTTTTTCTATATTTCAAATACTCAAAAAAATTATGAAATACAAACAAAGGCAATATGTATAAACTGCAATATTTGTCCGCAGTACGCGACGTTCGTGCTCCGCGGTCGCGTGCACCGCGTGCTGCGGCGCGGCGTGCGCGGCTCCGTCATCGACTACTCGCTGTCGCGTCTGCGCATGCGCACACAACCTGCGCTCTACAACGATCTATCGCAAGACGACTCGCTGTTCGACGCGGTCGGAGACTACCAGTTCCAGGTGTACAGGCTGATGAGAGACAAGTTGGGGTATGTATACACAATCATGTTATTAATTTGAATATAAGTTTAAACTACTTAACCGATCATGATGAAAGTTCATACACATATTCTTGGAGGTGTTGGAAGTAACATAGGACACTTAAATGAAAAAAAAAATACAGTAGATAAAAAAATATTTATTCGGAATTGAACATTTTGACCGCCATTTTGAAAAGTCACCCGGACGGAGCCGAGTCGGACCGCTAGTCAATAACAATCATACCTAAGCCCTTACTAATCAAATCAAATGAGCAAAGGATTTCTTTAACCCGAGGCTTAAGAATTGACTGGATGGTTTTGTTCATTATTTCAAACGAATACCTGTGGTTAACACAAATATTTGTTTCGAAGCGGAGATCGAACCCGCGACCTCTCATTGCCCAGCCGGTATCTAACCAACTACGCCACGAAGGCTTTATACATATCAATTAATCAGTCCCTACACAAGCCCCTGTCCTTTACAATCACGAGAGCGTTGTCCGCTATAATAACTTATTACAGATAGACTTTACATATACACACAAAGAAAGGGTTGTAAAAATGATTGTCATATGGGATTCATCAATGTTTTCCTTCGCAATTAAATTATAAAACGTATTACTCTCAAAAGTTAGAGACTATATAGGATTCTTGACCATCCATTTCATTACCATCATATACTTCAACGATTTATTACTATTCATAAATAGTATACCGAAGTTTCATGAGTGTATTTGTTACCCTTTAAGGATAAAGACCGTTCCATCAATAATATTCCACTATGCATAAAACATTAGAACATAAATATTTGCAATTGCCAAGGCTTGTGAGATTATAGATTTGTAATTTCTTACTTTTTTGTACAAATAATACGCCATCTTCCTTATTTGATTTGAATACTGTCCCTTCCCTCATTTTACTTATTACTGCGAATAATTTTCTCCATACTAAAGCTAAACTTATCAATTAATTACATCTCATTAATGCACTTAAAACAATACATTATGCTTAAACTCAAGGTCTTTTGCAAACCGCAGTATTTCCTCTGTACACAGCGCCCAAGCATATAACCTTACACTAGCAGTTGGCAACAGATAAGCATAACGACAATGCATTACGCCTATTACGTGCCGGAATTGTAAAATGCATTTAAATACTTATATAATTTATGCATTTTTCTAGAATATTTATGACTGCACAAGGTGCATACCTAGTCAAACAACTTTATAATGAGACAACTTGCAAATAACCTGTACTTGTTATGGTAATATTTTCAATATTACTAGATCATAAATTGATGTGACGTTTACATGCAATGTGTAATAAAATATGCAATATTATGCTGCGTTATGAAGTCAGGGCAGCTTATTATGTTTTAATACTTAGTTCTTGTACTTTGATCAAACAAAATTAATAAGGAAAATATCTTTAGTCAATGATGCCTGGTACAAAGTAATATACTTTATGGGGTATAATTTAACGTGTATTTAGAAATAACATCCTTTTAACTGAGGAAATGAAATCTGTAACCTTGCTAGTTACTTTTGTATAACTTTTTGGAATACCAAATTGTACCTGTACCTGCCTGATAACAAAAAGTTACCATTGCTCTTAGACTTTATCCTTGATGGGCAACATCAAGCTGCTTGCTGCCTATTGTATCACAAAACCGGCTAAGCAATTTTGTATGTCAATATGTGAACCGAAAATCTAATAAATAATTTTTTTGTTACAGAAATGATTGGAAGAACTTCGAACCATACACCAACATACTTTGGCTACATTACACGGTGGATAAAATGATAACGGCCCTCCGCTATAAGAGGACCAATACTAAAATTCACAAGCATTACATAGAGAAACTGAAGGGCCTCAAGAATAGAATTCTTGACTACAAGAGCGCTACTGAATTCGTGCTCGTTGACAACGAATATTAACACAACGAAAAAATTATGATAATAAATTTAAAATTTCGCCCCTCACACTGTTTATAATAATGGATATATTTAGCGACGTATGCACGTGTGAGAAGCACACGACACATTATTATGTACATAATGTTTGCTTTGAGAAAATTATAGACGCTGAAAGAATTATTTACAATGCTTTAGTACAGTATCAGTTGAAAGGTGCCTTCTTAGATAAGGTAGTGCCTTTGTTCACATTAATTAAATTCATATTATTATGTTCAATATGTGTGTTTTATTTCCTTTCGTAATTTCATATAAGACAAGTGAGCAGCTATATATGGATTAGTTGGTAGTGGTCTAGATTGACAACCAGCCCAAGCCTGTGCAAAGAAGTACATGCATAAAACTTCCTCTGTCTTCCTTAAAGATGATCATTTAGTGATGAAAATGAAAGCGATAAGAGTAAACCTCGTCAGTGATCTTTACAAGAATTGTAGAAGTTAGAGCTCATAAACATCCATCAGATTAGCTTGATGGGTTAATGTTAACTGTTGAACCCGTCAGTCGTAGAATAGGCCCATGCTCAATTATTGTAGAAATTATATTAAACTACTGCCTAAACCTGATATAGAATATATTTTGTTCTATATCAGGATGGCAGTATTACAGCAGAATATGACGTACATGGACGTAGTTATGGGCTCGAATACACTATCGCCACATGGTCGCCCCACCTCCATTACGACGAACTCTTATTGGTCGCTTTTGGCTTCGCTTTTTTCCAATGTTTAATGGATACTAATTACTATAGTTCCCCCGCAAACAGGCATCGTAAGTCAATAGTTGAGCTAAAATGCTATCTAAAACCAGGTTGTAATATAGGTACGTGCCGTTATATTTCAGTCGGGACTCAAGGTACGAAATTAAAAATAAGATTTAGGTATGTCATGGCGAAGGTATAGTTACTGACTGGGTTTTCAATAAAGGAATAGTTATTAGTTCTATATTGATTTAATAACCTTATGCTCTTGAGTATTGTCAGCCTACTGTTGAAATAAGTTTGAAATGTACTTGATAGTTGATTTAATAACAATTAACATATACCTAATATGGAAACTTACCTAGCACTTGAATAATACAAACGATTTTTTTACATATTGTTTGCATAAATGGTTATCTCAATTTATAATAATACCATTGACACAATGTTTGGTAGTGTCCTATTTCATAAAATAGGGACTAGGGGATAATTAAATTAATCCCATTGTGGTTAATTATCCTATATATATTCGAATCCCAGGGCACACCTCTGAGTTTTCGCAGTCATGTGTCAATGTTAATCAGCACGCACTAAAACGGTGAAGGAAAACATCGTGAGGAAACCTGCATACCATAGCGATTTATAATCTATGATAGATATGTAAGCCCTCTAACCTGCACTAGGCCAGCGTGGCGGACTATATGGTATAACCACTTTAAATCTTGACGCTCGATTGTAGAGGAGGCCCGTGCCCTGCAGTGGGACGTATATGGGCGGATACATAATTGCATGGGCACCGTTCTATTTTCTGTATTTCTGTGTGGAGGACAAATGGCGGTAGTTGGAATGGACGCCGCCTACTGACAGTCGTAGTTTAGGACGACCTGTGGGACGACCTAATCAACTTTCTGATGTAATGGAAGTGTCGGAAGTCATTTTAGAAATCCCTATGTAAGGCTCATGTTCAGCAGTGGACATTGTACAGCTAATTAATGATGATAGCGTTAACCGATTGATGATAGAGTGAGTTTGAATCGCACGACAGATTTTTCGATTTTTTCATTAATAGTATACTGCCCGGCATTTAAAGGAAAACGTCATGAGTTCCGTGGTCATGGCGAAGCCGGCTTGTTATGGAGATATGGGTATACAAGCATTTTATTAGGTAGTTTTAGAAGTCCCCAAACGCGCAAAAGGCCAGCTTGGTAATGGTGGACACTGTTCACTGTTAGTGGGCTATGGCCTAAGTCGTATAATCAATCTATTGATTGTAAATGAATCCTTTGCTTGGCAGTAACTGGCAGTAACCGACCGTTATGGATTGATAAAGCTTCTGAGACTGTTTATCCACAAGTCTATTTTAAAAAGTTGACCTCAAAATATAATTTACAACAAATAGGTATTCTAAACTCACGATATGAAAAAATAAATATTTTAATTGGCGTGCTAATAAATTACGCGTATGACAATTATTTAAAGAACTCTAATACCCTGAATATTAGTACGCGCTTGCGATTTGTATTACACTCCGGCCTTCATTGGAAAATATCGTCACAACCTATGGTCACAACTTTGAGGTCAGCAGCACTATTGCAAGGTAAGCACTTTTTTATATTTTAAAGCTAATACTATTTATTTTTGGGCTGAAAAACGTTTATTCCCGTTTTATTTAGAAATTATATGTACATATAGGGTTAGCGATCTCTGTGGATGTGTGGTATCAATACAATGATGTTGAGATAATGTAGGGCAGTAGGGCAAAGAATAGACCACTAGATGTACCACTAGATGCGACTCCAAGCTTATAAATATTTCGAGCTGTTTTATATTCTGCAAATTAATACGTTCCCTATTACTTTGTATTTATTGCGTACGTAATAAAAGGACAAAATAAAAGCACATAACTATTAATAATTAATCCAGAGAAACAATGTAAATATTTAATGAAATGGTGTAAATAAATTGGTAAAAATATTCGTTTGGACACAATCGATCCATTACGTAGTATTTTTAGAAAATCAGAAAATTTTTGAACGCAATTCTAATGCTGCAGTTGTTATTTCTGAACGTCACTGACGACTGTCAAACTGTCAATCGCTAATCTCTATCTTCTGTTGAAAATGCCTAGAAAATGTAAGATAATTCGCATATAAATAAAATCTAACCAAACATACAATACATAGTTGCCTTTAAACGAGTTCTACAAGTTTATTAAATTGTTAATTCGTGGAGTTTGCGTAACACCAAGTGCTAAGCAATTCATTAAAATATTCTCGTATTATCATTATTATATGGAGTTACCCCGACCGTATTGTGATAAAAAGAGTGTATATAGTTAAAATATGGAAGGTAGCAACGATTCTTTGTCTGGTAAGTTGCTGGTAATGATACTTTCTTACGTGTTAAGAGTCGTTTACATTTGCTCGTAAAATGTGGAAATCTGATGGTGATATGCTACGTTTAGTGATGTCTCCAGCGATGGGAGGGTCTCCCGCGGTCCTGCTGACTCCTGGAAGGACGAGAAACATAGCGCAAGACATGGAGGCCCTTCGTTTGTCGCGACAAGACAACCCTTATTTACAGGTATTTGTGCCTTATATAATATATGTTATATAGTGTTTACACGGAAGTTATTGTGCCGTTGCTATGATATTTCCTGGAATGGACACTGAGTGTTATGTAAAGGAGAACAGGTAACCTGATATACATTTTAAATTACATTTAAGTACTAATAATAATAATTCACGTTTAAATCGATCTTTAAAATTCAAGCTAATCTAGCAACTGTGAAAGTATGATCAACCTTTATTTGTTACTGCATTTGACTGAGTAGTTGACACTGGTAGTTGTGTATGTCTAAAAATGCTTTTGTAAAACAGTTTTTTACGAAGCGAGCTATGAATCGAGAAACTAAGATTGATCACTGAGCTACAAATGTTAGTTTGCCCCACAAATATGTGTTTCGTTCTAGACATTGGAAGACTATAATATCTCACATAATTTGCGAATCAACACACAACTTAGTATCTTACTAAGGGATTAGACAAAGCCTGGATCCCTTAGTTTAAGTTCCCCCTGTTTAATTTTGTGTGTGTCTGTGTATTATACTTTTATGACCATTTTTTCTCACCATTTTATGTATTAGATCATTTAATATGTCTGAGTGGTAGAGGCTAATATTAAAAGATAAAATCACATAAAACAATGAGTTATTGTTATTGTCCTAGTTTATTTGTCCCAAACCCATAAAGTTATGTAATCTAATAATGCATTTATATACAGATCGGTTATTTTTTGTCCTAAACATAGACAAAGAATCAATAATGTCAGAGCCTAAATTTAAAAAGTTACTACTCAGTTCAATCAAACAATTTAAATAGATTGTCTCTATTTATTTGATCTCCTTGTCTTGTAGAATACTGTAATTATTAATTTTAGATTTAATCTTGTAAATAATTTAAAAGACTATTACCAATAAATAGTTTCAATAAACTAAATAGTGACAATCACAAAATTGCTTCAATAAATTAAACAGGATAAATAAGATAATTAGTAGAAAGTTGAGTCTTTTTCTAGTAATTTTATTAGCATTCTGAAAGCAGTTTAGCTGTTATGGCACCACTATTCTGCATGCTACCACATAAAAGAACGGTTTTTGTTTTAGGTTCAGTTTTCCGTAAGATATTTCCTAACTTTCAATAGTATCTAAAGGATGGCAGTTTATAATAATGCATCCATGTCACTTTTGTTAAATTGAATTAGGAATTTTCCAATTATATTGTTAAAATATGATTTATATGTACTAAGATATATTTAATTTAATTTACAGCAAGTAATGGCAAGCAGAGAGAGTTTGATAGACAGCCACCATGATGAATGTGAATCCGATGACACCATACTTATGTCACAGGTGAGGCTATTGTACCATTTTTTTTTTAAATGCATCTTTTCTGGCAAAAGAGTAAACAGATCACCCGATGGTAAGTGAACACTGCCACCCATAAACTTACACAATGCTTGGATTATAGATATGTCGCCTGCCCATGAATTCGGGATGGGAATTTGAAGAAAAAGGATTGGAAGAGGAGTAGGGAATCCGGCAATCTCACCGAACGAAATGCAACTGCATGAACTACACTTAACATCAGTCACCTGTGAAACAGTCTTTTTACGAGGTTATTTACCTGTTTAGTACATTGTTTTGTCGCCCGCTTTGCACGGAGGGAAGTGGACAATAATTTATTTCCAACTCCTATTAATTTCACTTTCTGATTAATTTCGTTGCGGGTTAAAGACAAGTTAGCATTCCCGGAGACTCGCCGAGCTTCAATGCTCGGTGTCATTACATTGCGTGCAACTGTTGATCCTGCGACACAGGAGTTACAGTGGTGGGTGTGTGGGTGGGACAGTTTCCTGTGAAACAGTGATAGAGCCCGGGACTACCCATTCATGTTCAGTCATGACAGACAACAATGTGGCATTTCCGCATAAGGATTTATACTTCACTTTGATCTTTGAGATCATCATCATTTGAAATGAGAGACACGGTGTCCACTGATGGATGAAGTCCTCCTATAAGGTTTACGAGGGAGGCTTTTGACTGCAGCATAGATCCAGCAATGACTCATTGATTACTTGTATTGAGTACAATATGTTGTCTAACTACAGGAGGCTCTGGGGGATTATAAAGAACTGTAATTTAAGGATTTGCAATGGCTGTAGGGATTGTTTTCATCATAGGTAAAAGACGAAAAAATCTTAAATAGGTAGGCTATAGATATGATGAAAAAATAAAAAAGATAATATTCCATCCATAAGCATAAATATATACTTTAAATTACTAATGCCTGATAAAACAAAACAATGTATGAAAGGTTTTCAACTTCATTTTCTGCTGATTCACCTTTGATAAAGCTACTAAAGCTTTTTCTTTTATGCAGTTTTGTTATCATGAACCTGGTAATCTTCATGAATATGCATTAGACAAGACCCCCGGATCTATGCAAATTAAACCATCCCTGTCTGCATTTGAATGAATGCCTTATGCTTGAATATCTGTTAAAGCTAAATGAAAAATGACAACACATTTTGTTAGTGTGACTAATGTTTATTAATGAAATTTGTTTTATTTTCTTTTAAATTAGCATACTTTAAGTGGATTAAATGTTGCGGTAGTATTAAAATATTGTTTATTGCGGATTATAAATTCAGTTTGTCATGCAAACTTGATTAAATTTGTGGGATGTTTGTATTTCATCAGAACAAAGTTTTTATTTTAAGTATTCTTCGATCTTATATCATGGAATATCAGTGCCGGCTTAACAATTTTACGTAGCTCTGTGTCTCCACTTATTTGAATGTTTGCTTCTTCACAAAATCCTGACTCCGAGCTGATTATGAATAGAAAAGGAGAAGTCCAATATCACTTTGCCCAACCAGGAATTCGAACCCGAGAGCAGTTTTATAATCGTTCCGTAGTACAACTACAGCACAGAGGCAGTATCATAATGTTATCATGATTGTTAAAAATTCCCAATTTCAATTTCCAGGAATTCGGTAGTACAGCCCTTGATTTCGTGGAAGATGATCTCCTGACCTTGAAAGAAGTTCACGAGCACATGATCAGGTCACCTCCGCCTACAAGTTGCTGGCCTCACGGTAACATAACATTTACTAGACATACATCACTCACGCATTAAAACCCACTATGCATAGTCAAAGTGTGCTAACACTTATTTTATTTGCATTTGAATTACAGTTAATTTTTAAACATAATAAATTAATATAGTTTTTATGTTGGAGTTAATGCAACTAAGTAAATAATTTAGTTTTAGGAAATGAAACTAATTCAATCAAAATTATTAATGAATGTATCAAATTATAATAAAATAAATGCCAGAAATTAAGTTAGGCTTTTTAAGATATGTGAAATAACTTCAAAGTCATATAACTTATAAGCTGTCCATTATATGCTATTGTTATAAAAATAAATATTCTATCTCTAATGGAGAAAATTAAAAATAACTAATAATTTTAAAACATAAAATTGTGCTTCAAATGCGTTTTATACTCTGTCAATAACAATTCTTCAAATTCATAAAACTAATTTTTCAATAAATTACGAACTAAGAATAGGTTTTGACTCTTTTCAGATTAAAAGATAGAAAACTAGGCATGATATTAAACAAAATATATGCTATATCAACTAAATAATTTGATTATGTTAGTGGCACATGAAGGTTCTTAGAAACGATATAAATCTATTAATACATATGGTATAAAAATTGTATATTTTTATTTTTGTATTTTTTACCAAGGCACATGCATTATTCTATTCACGTTTTTTTTAATGTGAATAGTTGAGCCAAGAAATATTATTATTTCTCAGTAACAAAAATTATGTAACCCAAAATATAGTGCGACATTTTTTCAAAATATAACCGACTGGCAGTAGTCCAAAATTAAGTTTTCTAACTTTTATATTGAGCAGAGTCAAAAGTTTAATGAGCCGAGGATCTAGTGTTTATCTGTTGTTTGTAAATATGATAATGTTGTGATAATGTAAATTTGGGTCGCGTCGTGTGAATGACCGATTAACATCACGCTGATTTGTGATAAGGATTTTTATATTCTTATTTTAAACTTCTAGACTCACGTTGGCCTAATATTCATTACGCCAACATTTGCCCAGGGTATCCATTCTGTAGCATTTCTCGATGCATACATTTATCATAATCAGCATTTTATTGCTGTTATTATAGTCATAAAAATCACATTGTGTAGGTAAACTTGTACCTATAATTGCGTGAATTCAGGCAATGCTTTCCTGACGTTGATCTCATTGGCAATTCATTAAATTCTGTATGTGTATATTGAAACTATTAGGCGATGCAACATTATATTAACCCTAGACTGAATTACCAAAGTACACCGTACTAGACTAGTTTCAGTTTCATCAATGACTAAAGCCCACCAGTGGGACCTGAATATCCACATTTAGTCCTTAACTAAAATACTAGATCCTCGCGTATGCAAAAAATCCCAACCATAATAAAATATTTTTCCCCGCTTGCTTGCTTCGGATGAAGACACACTGTCGTACCGAACGTCGAGCGCGTTCGACTTCGCCGGCGACAGTCCCGTGTTTGCCTCCTACTCGGTCGCTCAGGACAAGGTTACTAACCTTATAATTATGTGCTGTCCTTTGTGTCTGTGTGTCACGGTACTTGTAGGACATTGCGAACGAAATGCGCGGGAAACTAGTAGAACGAGAGGGAAGATAGGGTTGTGTAAGAGTGAAAGGGATAGAAGTAGTGTTATTGTGCATTACGCACGTCTTTATCAGCAATGTGTCAGTGAAAAGAAAGAAAGACTCCGTGGCAAAGTTGGTTAGACGCCGTCTGTGAGACGAGACGCCGCGGGTTCAAATATTTGGGACAAATGTAGTTGTGATCTACAAATATTTGTGCCGGTCTGTGTGTTTGTGAGACCGAAAAATCTCTCGTACCCACGTCTGATACCCACGAGTCACGACATATCACATAAGATCACATATTTATTTATTGTGTATAGGAACGTCAGAGACAGATTTAGCATCATCCATTTTAGTTATGTGCGTATCTGGCGCGCGAGAAACAAATAAAGCGCGAGGAAATATCATGAACGTAGGAGTGACAGAGAGACCAATGGTCCCGCTCTGTTTTGTTGAAAACATTTTGTTTGCACTGTGTGTCTACTCTCTACTTATGAGGTTCGCAAGATACCATGGAGTGAGAGGGGAGATAGTGTGTGTATGAGTGACAAGGACAGTAATATTGGTAGATGTGCCGCTCTTGTTTGTGTCATTTTGTTCGCGATGTCTCTTCTATAATATCTGGATGCTTGTATGTAGTTTTGTTGCATGTGTAGTAAGTTTTTAGTCATCGGTGATACATGTAGAGAATCTTATATCTGTATAGCATGTAAGTTATTTTTAGTTAATTTATGTTTGTTTAATTTCTTTTTCTGTGTAATTAGGAAACTTCAAAAAATCTTATACAGGGTGATATTGACATATTGTATTTAATTTAAACCACATGTTCCTATCCGCAATAGGTAATACTGTACAAAGTTTGATCAAAAACTGCCTGTTAGTTTTGACAAAAATCTTGATTTTATGTTCCAAGTCTTTTGATCAACCCCTATAGATACCGAGTTTTTTTACGACTCGGGTAAGTTCCCGAACCGAACTGAAGTTCAGCAACGCGGTAAAATACTCGTATCTATATGGGATGTCCAAAAATCGTGAAAACAAAAATAATATTTTTTGACAAAAAGTCTATATTTTCTTCAAATTATGTACAATGTTCCCTGGGGTAATGAGGAACATGTAGGTTAAATTAAGTACAATGTGTCAATATCACGCTGTATAATGGTTATTCCTATTATAAAACCATGTTAACTATTGTTTTTATTTCTGTGATTTTCTATTTCAATTTGTTGTAGTGTATGACATTTTTTTAAATGTCCTTATTTGTAATCATACGCATTTTATAATAATATTTAAATTAAGACATATTTGACTTTAACCCCCTTATTCATAAGAAATCGCTAATCAACCATAATAACGTAAATTAGTTAAATATTTTTAAGAGGAGATAAAACGTTGATTACGGTCAGCCACGCATAATTATTCATAAGATTCCTTTTGACGTTTAGTATCTAATACGGCAAATTAGGCCGTGAATGTTACCACTATATGGAAAAAAATTGATTTCATTCCCTCATCATTCACTGTTCAGTGTTATACTCTGTAATTTCAAACAGATTTTGTCTATGGAATCCAAAAAAGACAACGTATTTGTCTATGTTGTTTGTTTTGTTTGTTTTTGAATATATAAATTTATCTTAAAATGTTGAAATCGGAGTGCTTTTGAGAGCTAATGTAGTGATCTTTGTGGACGGCGTTATTGTGATATTTACGCCTAAAATGCGAACTGGACAAAAGTATGATTATTTGTTGTAGTAAGTATTTTAAACATACGTCTTCATATTGTATTTTCCTAAGGCTACATATTGGTAATAACATTTGTTTCTTTTTCAGCACTCAGAAAATAATGGATTTGGCTATATTAGAAACATAATTTACTGACAGCAAGGTTGTCGGTAACAATATTTTGATACAAGGATAAGAAGAGAGGTTATATCTTGCCGGATCACCCGATATATTAGTTGGCTCAGAAACTATTCCAGAAACAAAGTGTACTTAAGCAAATAGATTTCAAGAAATTACTCCTGAAAATATACCATTATTGGTAGAACTCAATTACATATTATATTAAACTTTACTATACTTCTCATCAGAAAAATTGAAACACCTTGCAAGTTGAACGTTGTGTAATGATTATCAGAAGAGTGTGTTTATATTTAATTTGAATTCGGAACATCAACTCATATTAGTCACTAATAAACAACATTTGACATTTATACCTAAATACACATATTTTTCTTATAATCTTCACACAACATTAAGTTATGAAGATATTCCAATTTTTCTTATGAGACGTATATTTTATTACTAATATAATATAGAATTATTTGTTTACTAATATAGAATTTTATACAAAATAATCCCACTGCATTACCTGCCGGACAAAATAAGCATAATATAAAAATACCAATAAGTGCTGTCAGATCTATTTTTGCCAACATTCCCATTACCTCCAATCCCGAATTTATACTACTACAATTATTAAAAATGTGATATAAAGAACTGCTGTAAGGAAGAAAATTATGCTATTAAATAATCCTTCAACCAAGTAGTGTATATGTCTTACATTGACAAATGAATTAATATACACATTTTCTCTCACATGCATACACACACACATCCTAACATACATATTTCCTATTATTATTAATAATGTTACATAAATAGTGTTGGAGTTACATTAAGTTTGTTTTTTTTTTTATTTTTTAAATGTTGTTTTCATAAATTGTTAACCTTCCACACACACCCATTGTTGCAGGGTTGAGTGCCCAAGACAGGGGCTTGTTACTTTGGGACCCAAATATTATATAGTTAAATAAATGTAATTTTTCAATAAATAAATACATATTGTTACTAAAATACCTGACCATATTTTATTACCCTATATTCAAGGATATTGTCCGGGCAAAATACACAGCAATATGATTATTTGCAACATACTTTTATAGATACTAAGGTATATAAGGAAAAATAATTGTGTAATATTATAATTTTGAAATAATATTTAATTGTCTATAATTACTTTAAAGGTGCATTATTTGAAAAATATATTTGATATAAATGTAACTATGAAAACTTAAGAAATAAAATGTAGTACATATAGTGCAAAATTTTTATTTACAAAACCTCTAAATCTATCTACATCATGACTCAAATTGAAAAAGAATTTGATGCTTGCATTATTATAGACCAAAATAATGATTTGTTTTTAACCACATGATGCGGGCAAGTTTCAAAAGGTTGATGTGAACATAATTAAGAGACCAACAGTGGACTTCTGTGGCTAAAATGAACAAACAAACTTGTTGGGACGTTATATCTTTGGTAATTGGTACTAAGTCCTCAATGCACTTCAATGTTGATGACTGATCAAAAATATGTCTTCTTATTTATCTTCTTCTACTTGCTTTCATTTCTTGCTTTAACCTCTTCAAAAATTGTTTTTATGTTCCATGGATATATAGATGGTACAGCACCTCTCCAAATAATTGTGTTGTTGTTCAACTCCTGAAACAATTGATTTTAACATTGAGATCAGAATGTAGCCATTCAATAAGATAAATTTGAAATTATGAGTAAAAAGGTTTTGATTAGGTTAGTTCAAACAAGCTGTGTGGTTGTTTTAATGCAGAAACTTGAAACATTACAGTAACTTTGTTTCTCTAATTAATCGTAAATAAGACCATTTCGAATGCACTGTGGCCTGTTGGTAAACGGGCCAGACGCGGCTGCCAACATGGACACGGTCGTCGCGCTTTCTAGTCCCAGGGCAAACCTGATTTCTCGGAATCATGTTTTTATTGATAGGGAATCCTCATGGCATGCATTAAAACATCGTGAGGAAACCGCACACCATAGCGATTTGTATACATTTCTATGCTACGTAAAGTAATCCGGCACCCAAATATAGGCTGATATAGTATAGTATCAGTTCGGCTTACCTGTGTATTTACTGATAGTTCCGCAGCCACATCGAACACTCGAACTACATCAACATCAATATTCAATATTCACTACTTTATATATTTTTATGCCGACGGATATTTCGACGACCAACTTAGAGAACTTTTTGCACAACACATTATAATTAAAATAATTTATTATTTATAACTTTAAATAAATAACCAGTGATGACAATTGACAATGCTAATTTGACAGTAAAAATCCGCCATCTTTCTGCTTAAAATTTGCTTAAACATGGGTCCCGGCCATTTTAAAGTTAGTGCGCTTTAATATAGCTGATTAGTGATTTTTGACGGTTATGAATAAATTTTAAGTGACAGTTCATATTAACGGCAACTAAACACTGCGCTAACTTCTTTTGCATAAGGGGGTAAGAGTTTAAATTTGGAAAAGGTAAATATACCAAAAAAGATGTTATCTTTATTTTTTAGCTATCTGGGACATTCTTCCATCTTACAAACTAATATCTTTAAAAAATCAAAGAACAGTAAAATCTAATGAGGGTTTTGTTAAATATACATCCGAAGTAGGTACTGATTGCAAAATATGTATACTTATATAAATAAATATTTTTTGGATTTGATATTTTTAATACATCTGATACATAATTGCTATGATTACAAATAAAAACTTAGTACACATGTATATACAACGAAATTGTAATAAGTAATTAGAAAGTTAATATGGAATTTTATTATAGTTCCGGGGATTTTATTTTATCTTTGTCCGCCATCTTTATCTTTGTGTAATTGATTTCATGTATATTTTAAGGGATATAAAAGGAACGCTCTCGAAAACGAATTTAATGTAGCAGTAGTATGGAAACACTGTTTTTATTTTAAATATTTATCCCCTAATATCGTATTACGCAATGTAATGCTAATAAAAATGTCGCCTATCCATGCGCAGTTTTGTACGTTTTACATTGCGTGCTTATCAATAATATAATTAGAAAAAGTATAAGTACATTGTTTTCCATCATAGGTTCAATATTTTGTCGTTCGCGTTATGTGTTTGTTCGTACTTTGAATACTTAGTGTACTTGAAGACATATTTATGAACTGTGTACAGTATTGGGACCGTTTCGGCCATCTAATTAATTTCGAACACGGGTGACCAAATGCTTTGAGTTTTCATATTAATCAATGTTCATAGCGAATAGTTGATTTATGAAGAAAATATAAAAATAGTTGTCGTTTAGTTTTCGGGAGCTTTCTCTCTCCTCATACAGGAGTATTACCGCATACCGTCGATGGATATGAAAGGAGAATGCCCGTTGTATCGGTAAAAAATATTGTTGATTCCGATACCGATATTGTTTAAAATTCATTATAGCATTTTTATGGTCTGTCCTTAAAAGGTTACCTGTGTATCTCGAACAATTTTTTATAAAAAAATGTAGTTATTATCATAATTTACATTTTGTTCAAAGAGCAGAAGAAGAAAAAATCTTTTACCGGGTGGGCTTCATGTTCATTTTTTTTTTAATTTATTTAATACTAAATATACAACGTTTCGAACTTACAAACTAAACTTATGTCCTACAAAACAACATAAATATTTGACTGTAGGATCAGCCAATTAAACAATTATAAAATTAAAAAATATCAAATGTCTCCTCTGTACAAGATCCTAATTAAAAATCTAGTAAGTTCTCTATAAAGTATTTTTGTACTGGCTTTGAACAAAATATTTTAAGATTCACGTCTTATGTCTTTAGGTAAGGAGTTAAGCATGTAAGTTAGTCGTTTATTTATTTCTCCAAGAACTTCAGGCTGGGTTGCATTGATATTTATATTTAATGATTATTTTTATTTTTTCTTACACAAAAAGTAGGTTTCATTGAGGGACAAAAATCTTCGCACCAATACCTTTTCCGATACTAAGATTTGCAGTGAAATGGGTATTCTCCTTTGCAAAACATCGTAGGTATGTGGTTTTGCGTAAGTAATGGTAAGTACAGTAATGTGCGGCGTGTGCGCAGGAGTGTGTGGGTAGGTCCCCGCGGCGCGACTGCCGCGGCGGCGCGCGCGCTCGCTCGTCGCGCTCCGCGTCGCCGCGCGCGCACGAACACGCCAGGCCGCTCTCATTACCCGGTCAGTACTCAATAACCTACAGTATTTATTATTATAATATACAGGGTGATATTGACACATGGTATTTAATTTAAGACACATGTTCCTAATCCCCCTAGTTACTGTTGTACCAAGTTTGAACAAAAACTGCCTGATAATTTTGTAAAAAATCGCGATTTTAGGTTTCAAGGCTTTTGAACAACCCCTATAGATACTGAGTTTTTTTTTTCGGTTCAGATAAGTTCCTTAACCCAACTAAAGTTCATCTAAGCGGTAAAAATAATCTTATCTATATGGGACACCCAAAAATCGTGAAAACGAAAATCAGGATTTATGACAAAAAATCTTTTCATATTGTTTTCAAATTATCAACAATGTCACCTGAGTAATGAGAAACATGTGGGCTAAATTAAGTAGCATGTGTCAAAATCACCCTGTATATAATATAATATAATATTTATTTAATTCTCTCAAACAGAAAAAGGTACAGACATATTAAAATGTACATATTGGATATGAGACTGGCGTCTGATATAGGCAGGGCCTGTGTTTCAGATCATCAGGATCTTAAATATAATAAATAAATAACACCCAACAGTCACATACATAGTCCTGACCCCACACTAAGATCGAGTCTTGTGTCGTGGGTACCAGTAACTACGAGAGACTTTTCGGTCTCACAAACACCCAGACCCGGAAGAAATATTTGTGGGCCGCACAAACATTTCTCTCGGTGCGGGGATCGAACCCGCGGCCTCTCGTTTCACAGGCGGTGTCTAACCAACTGCGCCACGGAGGCTGTCACGAGGATCTTCACGACATGGTGTTACATTTTGCTTGCAGTACGTTAAAAATATTCAAAATGGATACATAAATATGTGTATGCAAAAATTTTAAAATTATAGTTTAAAAACTAAACAAACACGCTTTCATAAAAGGTCCAACTATTTTATTTTATTTCTTTATTTGAAAAAAAAAAACATTATTACAATAAATATATGCTAATAGTGTACATCTCAAAAATATAAGTTAAGGTAATAACCACAACGTTTACCACGTATTAATTAAATGAGTATTTACATTGCTGTGTCTAGGACATGCCATAAGGCTTGGTACTACAATCTATATAATTAAAAATATATATCGCTGCTTTAATTTGATAACGACATATCTCAAAAATGAACTTTTTTCAGGAGAGCAGTTTAAATAAAACAAAATAATTATTTATGTTGTTGAAGTGCGTGGTGGCCTGTTGGTAAACGGACTAGACGCGACTGCCAACATGTTCACGGTGGTCGCGGGTTCGAATCCCAGGGCACACCTCTGACTTTTCGAAGTCATGTGTGTATTGATAGTCAATCACCACGCACTAAAACGGTGAAGGAAAACATCGTGAGGAAACCTGCATGCCATGGCGATTCATAAGAATTTCTATGGTATGTAAGTCCGCCAACCCGCACTAGGCCAGCGTGGTGGACTATATGGCCTAACCACTCTCAATCGTATTCTCGATTGTAGAGTAGGCTCGTGCCCTGCAGTGGGACGTAAATGGGCTGATATAGATACAGAATTATTTATTTATATATTTTATTTTAATAATGACAACTCTTTGAAAGTTGCTTAAATCAACGTATAATCTATCAAAAATATGAGTTTTATTCACATAGTATTTTAGATTAATTTGTTTAATGGTAACATTATCATAAAAATACACATTTCTTTATGTGCCACTATCAAATTAAAGCAGCGATATGTATATTGCTTATGAATAATTAACAAATGTCAGTATCAATCAGCATCAATGTCTTTATAATTTGATTTTTACAGTTAGTTTTTGTTACGGCGAAGACATCTACATCATTTACTACTAAAAAGTAAAAAAATATTGATAATGAGTTTAACATTAGAAAATGGAGTAAAAAAGCAATAAATTGAAAATCAAAGGACTTTTATATAACACACAGCCTCCGTGGCGCAGTTGGTTAGACTGTGAAACTAGCACCGAAAAAAATATTTGAGTGAACCGCAGGTATCTGTTTCGGGTCTGGGTGTTTGAGAGACCGAAAAGTCTCTCGTAGTTCCTGATACGACACAAGACTCTATCTTAGTAAAGGGTTAAGACTATGTATGTGACTGTTGGGTGTATTTATTTATTTATAAATTTAAACCTGTCCAGACCATTGACTTACGGCCGATGCCAATAATCAATCGAAAAAATTTGATTGAAGTCAATCTGGATTGTTTTCTACTTTTCGATTGGTCTCTTGTCATGTTGCCATAGTTTTTTCACTACTGAGATTGATTATTGGCAATATAGTATCAGAAAAAAGATTGAGCTGTCAATCTCAAACGGCAGATTTTGGATTGGGATTGTTTATTGGCAGCGGCTGTTAGTATCATTATTTTATTACTCATTAATACAATTCAAAAAATCTGCATTACAGGAGAAAGTCACCTACGTACCGCACTCAGTAAAAATAAGTCTCAACAAAGCGAGAAGTTTTCCCTCTTGCAACACCCGCGCCCTCTGCGAAGACCTCACTCCAACCGCCGCGATGAAGACAGCGTGCAACTAGTCCAGGACTGCGACAAGTAACCAGGCATCCTAGGCCATCTGAAACATTCTAAACCTAGACAAGTTGGTTTGTCAGGCAAGGGAGGTATGAAGCCCCGGTTATTTCCGTCAGGCCCTTTAGATGAGAAAAAAAAATTGCGAAGTTAGCGAGTATCGATTTGGGCAGTATCGATTAAGTAATCGATTGTTGACTACCTCAGGGTCGCGATTTCAGGTTTTGCTATGGCTGTGTCGCTAATCCCTATTCCTATGAAATTTCCGAGTTTTGGAGAAAGGCAAGAATGTATGATTGATTTGCAATCGTATGTATCGGTTATATTGTTGCTAAGGAAAACGTTCCGATGATTCCTAAAGTAAAAAGTTGATTTAGTTTCTGTTAAGACATAGCGCTAGTAGTGATGCATCTTTGTAGAAAATTGCACTATCGATATAAAATTAGATCGATATTTAATCGATGGCCGAAGGTTGTAACTTCCGTACTTCCTGTAGTAGCTGCGAATTTTCTTCCATTCTAGTAGAAAAAAAAAAACTATTTCACTGAATACAATTCTTTAAAAGCCTCGTATTTATGAATAAAATGGTGCGTTTGTACTTATAAGCGACATGAGATTTCGCGAATGTGTAGGTTTAAATTTTGTTTAGTAGACCATATTGGGATTCTTGCTCTTATGAGCAGTTATTTGCCGCCTACGTTTTGCTAGCTGTTTATTCCGATAGTCCTTGAGCATGTAATTCAGAAAGAATACTTTAACAAAACTAAAAGTAATTTAACATGCGAATATATAATTCAGATTAAAAATAACACAACAATTTTTAATGCTCATAACAAAATTATTGATATAATTTTTTTAAACTTTTTGATAATCATTATGATGAAAATAAAATAATTTCAACTTTTTATTCTTCAATTACAATTATATACCATTTACAAAAGTTTTTTATGGGCATATTGTTTTTTTATTTGTTGATATTTTTATTATATTATACCAAATACTACATGATTAAATTGTTCCTCTTATCTATTAACATTTGAAAGCGATCTTTTTGCTTTCTATACTTTGGATTTTAAAAGGGGGAAAAAGTCATGTCAGTCGATATTCGATACGTTGGTAAAGTTTAGTGAGAGGATTGTAATATTACCATGAGAGATTTTTGAACTCCACGCGAATTCCTAAAAAATGCTCACCGTAGAAATTAAAAATATTGCAAAAATCCACACGAACATGACATTTCTATCGATATCTAAATCTAATTGGACTAAACGTTATTAAAAACTTCGACAATAATGACATAAGTATAGGAGGATTTAATAAAACTCATTTTTTAACTACAATTGATATTGTGGCCCACTACACCTGTTTTGTCAATGATTTTATATTAATCGATAATCAGGTGTCAGCGTGCAATCAAAAATAATCGTTACTTGTCGATATCGATATAAATGTCAGTTCGTAATAGTATAATTAGATACACTGATTAGTATTAGGTATTAGAACGGTATTATATTGTTACAATTACATAAGCTTTATTAGTAAATTAAATATAGCTATAGTGTTACACGCATAGTTCTAAGAACTTTGAAAATTGAATGGTTATCGATTTTTATCGATAAGATGAAAGAAATGAGAGAAGATTCAAAAATCAAAGGTAAAAATGTTGTTCATGTTAGTCTTATATTCGTGAATAAAAGAATAGAGGCTAATTTTAAATCGCGGGTATGTTAAATTATAATGAGGATTTTGATTGCAAAATACCATTCGTAATTAATGATGCTTGGGTCAAAATTAAGTATACACATTAATTTCTTTTATGCAGACGTTTTTTAGAACGGCTGTAAAGCTATGTTTTTTTTTGTGTACGAAAATTTACATATTATTTGGCATAGTATTAGTTTTTTTTATTATTCAATGAAGTTTGAACATAATAATTGTTAACACAGCGAAAAAATATCGTATTTTTACCCGATGATTTCTATATTAATTTTAATTTATAACCAATGTCAAAATTTAGCTCCGTACGGATACAACCTGCGTCAAAAGTGTTGTTTAACGGAAAATACGATTTCAGGCAGCATATTAAGAGTAAAGAATTGTTGAGGTTACATTTTTACATATTTTGTCTTATTCTTGTATTATGTAGTATAGACAGTTACCATTTATCAAAAAAACATTTAAAACAAATGTAGCCATATTAAAAGTTTATCATTTTTAAGTTTGCGTATGTTTTGTTAAATCCATCATGTCGTATTTGCCTGTGTGTTGCCAATGCCTTTGTACAAGATAGCACAAAATTGGAATTTGGTATAAATAAATATAAGTATTTTGTTGAAAATTTACAGTATTGTGAGAATAATCGATTGAGTATTATTTATAATGATACAATTGAGCTAAGCCTAAAATGTGTAAGGTTTTTTTTGTAAAACGTTCCAAATTGTTTTGTAGCAATCTTTATATGTAATGATTTTGTTACACTGAATTTTGAATTTGGTAAATTGTACATTCTAAATAAATTATTACCTATTTTCGAACAGTCATTTTTATATGTTTGAAAGTAATATTTATGTGAAAATTGAAACATATTTTGTTCAGTATTTGCCTGAACCTTGTTCTACTTATATAATTATGTTGTCCCGAATGCGTTTTCGGTGCTGTTCAATTCATCGAGCTTAGATACCCTTATATATTTAATGTTTGTTTGTTAATGTTTTGTGAGTCTAGCGAAAATTATTGTTATTGCTCTGAGCTTTTATTTAATCCTTCTAACACATGATATGATATATGACGAAACATTTGTATCTGTATCAGTCCATATACGTCCTACTGAAGGCTACAGGCCTCCTCTACAATCGAGAATACGATTGAGAGTGGTTAGTCAATTTAGCCCACCACGCTGAAAAAAAAAATACATATCCATTCCAAAATGTTTTTACTTCAGCATTAAAAAGAAAATACAAATTGAATTCCTTATTTTCTCTTTCATGGTACTTTTATTAAAAACAAAGCAATAATTTTGCTAGACAAACAGTGTCTATCCTTGTTAATTTATTATTTTATATATTATATTCCCTTAGCTAATACTCGTTTAGTGTAAGTTTCAATTAATAGGAATATTAACAAGTTGAATTGTAACGTGCCACACGATATAGTTCGATAGAATTATGAAATGTATCGATATCGATAAAACTGATAGTCAAGCGTGAACATATAAACTGCAAACTGTGTCATTCCTTCCATAATACTTTCCTTTATTTTAAATATATTTTATGTAGTGGTGTAGGTTTAATTAGAATATATTGAAACAATATTTTTTATCGATTTTCGATGTCGCGTATTTTAATCTCTATTTAATTTTGCGGCAATAGACTTTTAATATAAATATGCAACTTGAATTAAATGTTAAGTTATGTGCTATAGTTATGTGTACATAGTATGTTATTTCAAATTATTTTTGTTTAAACATTCGATATTTAAGAATAAGTGCAATTTATGTTACGTTTCGTTTTAGGAGGTTATGGTTTGTGCCATTCGTTCACATGTGTTACGGTTAGGGTCAAAAATAGTCAATAAATAGAAATATTTTAATAAAGTTAAAACCTTATATTTTTGAGTTTGGGTCCCGCTAAACAGCAGTGTAAATGCACTGTTCCGTTTTGAAGGACATTGTACCCAGAGTAACTACTAGACATATTGAGACTTAACATCCAAGTATCAGGATGGCGAGCGCAGTAGAATGTCAAGCATTGCTTTGTATTCAAGGTGTTGTTTGGTTTTGCTACTGTTCATGAGCGGTCTTGTCACTTACCATCAGGCGAACGGCATGCTCGTCTCGCCATTCATTGCAAATTTGAAAAAATATATATTACCATGTGAGCAATTCAAATGAGTTATGATAATATATAACAGTAATGAATTTTTCAATAACTTTTCACTTAGCAGCCATTGTCATTTAAGATTTACATGTTTATTAACATGTCTTATAAAGGCAATAAGCGCTGACAAATGTTTCCAATTTCTATTAGTGAACATATTTTTGATTCTGGCCGTATCGTCAATCAACCAAAGAGTAGGCCAATTGTATCGATTTAATTGTAAGTAGGTTATATGTATGGAATTATCGCTGTGCCGCGGACATTCGCTGGTCGATGTGTACCCCGCACGGTGGCGGTACATAGGGTTAATAAAGAAATATTACATTTACACACTTTTTTATTTAATATCCTTGTTTTTGAAAGAAAATTTAAATAGGGTAATATAATGAAGGTATCACACAAAATATTGGAGAATTTTGAAGCTATTCTGATATCTAAAAAATGAGGAGAAAGATAATGAAAACCAGTTCTTGTACACGCGACGTGTAAATCTTGAGTTTATTGACATATATTCGTTCCTTTTGACATTATACTTGGTGGTATCTCACTATTAAATTACATCTTGCAATTATTGACGAATGAGGGTAGAGAAACAAAATGGCTCTTTCGTTTCATGATGTCCTAGTACTTTTGTGTCGGCTGGAGTTAAATTAGTGACACAAAGTGGTCGTTCATGTTGCAGTTAATTCTAGAATGAGGGTAGGCATACAAAATAGCTCTTTCATTTCATGCTGTCCTAGTACTTTTGTGTCAGCTGGAGTAAAATTAGTGACACAAGTTGTTCGACTTGAAAATACATCATGAAATTAATTCTGCAGTGAGGGTAGGCAAACAAAATGGCTCTTGCGTTTCATGCTGCCCTAGTACTTTTGGGTTAGCTGGAGTTAAAATTATAACACAAGTTGTTCGTATTTTGTTAGATTACCCTCATCAATTTAATATAAAAAAAATTCTTTCCGATTGACTTCCTGTTCAGTCATGTAGCCCTAGTACTTTTTGTGACAGTTGGGAATAAAAATCTTTCATTAATACCTTCACACTAAGGTGACACAATGTTATTAAAATTAGTTTCTTGCGTTATTTGTAGGCCAAAGTATGTGTTTTTGGATGTTCAGGTTTAGTAATTGATTTTCTTTATAATGTCTGAGAATTGGATTCTGAAATGATACCACGTAATATTTTATTTATAATTTTATTAAATTAATTCTATAACTTTTTTTACATATAATAATTATATGTGCCACATTTCGTGAATGATGCTGCCATATTCACACCAGCAGTCGCGATTGTAGGTACCTAATGTTTGCCTCTACTGTCAGACAACAATGGCTGGTTATCGACACATCGATAATGCTTATGTCGAACACTCGATACACTTTCGCGTTCGTCTCTTGAAATTTCGACAACACCCGCCGTTTTCTACGCGCCTCTCATTGTGATACCAATGGCAAAATCGTACTTGCGAATAAATTAATCGATTATGAATTATATTATTTCGTTGTGATTTTAAATATAAATATTTAAATAGAATAGTAAGAGTTATTTCATATTTTTGAACGCGTCAACACAATTTAACCTCAGTGATACAATGAGAGACGCGGCAAAATTTCACATCAGACACATGTTAAAGTATACAACGATTCGTCTACAAAATCGTGTCGAATTTATAATGAACATGCTGCGCCAGTAAAAGAGGTAGCATTATCATTCGATTCGAGTCGAAATTGTACATTCGATTACAAACACCGATTGGAGAGTCGACAGTGCAACGGAGTGTGTTCGAGTGTGCAAACTGCCCGGCGGCGTGCGTCGCGACTCGACGCAACTTGGTCCAAGAATATATTTTTTTATGAAATAATTTGTATAAAAATTTTGGCTCCAATATTTACAAATGCACTGATAATATATTTTCTTTTTTTTTTACAAACGCCGGACTAACATTTTTACAGCGACTAAGTTGAATAAAACGGCGTCGAGGCGGGACGCGCGCCGGCGGCCAACGACACATTATTGCAATTTCATTTCTAATAACACATTATTTCTTATCTAAGACGCGCGCGCAGTACAGAGCGCGTACATTTCTAAAGTTGCGACGCGCGCCTCCGAGCCGGCTTCACGCTTTGGACAATCCCCGATCAGTCTCGCCGACTTGTTGGGTGAAAATTTATCAACTTTCTTACGTTCTGCCGGCGGGGGCGACGCGTCGAACCGTTATCTAATACCCTATCGTTACAGTGATACACCTGTCTTACATAGAGCGCACTACGCGCTTCAATAATTCTACTAGTGAAGAGTCGGAAGATATAGCAAATTAAATTCACTGTAGCAATAGGATACAGAGGAAGAGTAATGAAGAGACAACATCGAAGGCAGAGGTGGCTGTATCCGTTGGCCATTGACCATCGCCCGCGCGCTACACTATACTTAACATGTCGTATTCCGACGATAGCATCCCTGTTTTAGTGTTTACAAATTAACATTTAGAATTAACACTCAATTAGGAGCTTATACAGAATTTGTACTCTTAAAGCGTCCCGTCGCCGCTTGCACCCATATTACACTCGTTTGCAAATCATATTGAGCATAATGACAATAACTTTCATTGTAACATACGGGGCATTCCACGTGAAGCGGACAGGTAAAAAATCTTGATGTTTCTGATTTCAGAAATATTTGAGTATGTTCTACCTATATATGTCCTCGATTCGTGTATCAAATATTTTTCTAATATGGTGACTGGTTAAAGAATTAAGGATCTTTGAAATTTTGGCCAATTGGTGCGCACACAGTACTTCAAAGCCGATTATCTAGTCATAAAATTATCGATTAAAATAATTAAACCACTGGGTTTAAAACTTCATTTAATGAGCTTTTTAATTGAATTTTTGGATACGAAAATAAATTATTTTTTTCCATAGTTTTTTTATTTTAAATTTTTTAACTTCGACTTTCACAAACTTAGACCATTTCAATTTTTTTTATATTTTTTATGAAAATAGCTAGTATTGTATCCTTCCTTCATTCTTTTTTTCATCCTTGCCAAGTTGTATTATGGGCGTGAAAGTAGTTTACGAGCTATACTAGAAATATGCGCCGCACCGCGCCAAACGCCCGCCACGTGCATGAGCTTGCAGACATTATTTCTTTAGTACTTTGATATAATATTTAAAATAAAAGGAATTATTTTTATATGATTCACTACAAATTTATTTACAGGCTTTTACAACTTTAAATGTTGCACTGTTACTTGTGCGTGTTAACATAATACCTTCAGTAGAAGGAATGAAGGCATAATATTTTTTTGTGCCTGGTATTGTCGCTGCCGACTCAAATCTGCTTTTTAAAGAATATCTGTTCTGTTGAATTTCCCTTTTTCGAGCATAGAAAATGTGCGTTTGTGGCATTGATTTTCTCGCCCAATTGTACAAACGCTTAGCTGTGGTTATTGCTTCCTTTGACGCCAATTGTAGACTAGCTCGAGTCGCTAGACGTTTTAAGTTGCCCCCAAGTCCATCACATGGCCATTTGCTGTGAGCAGTGGCATGAAAATGAAAATCTGCTTCGGTACCAAAATCCTGTTTAATTCTATTTCGATTCAATTCAATGCCACAAACGCACATTTTCTATGCTCGAAAAAGGGAAATTCAACAGAACAGATATTCTTTAAAAAGCAGATTTGAGTCGGCAGCGACAATACCAGGCACAAAAAAATATTATGCCTTCATTCCTACTACTGAAGGTATTATGTTAACACGCACAAGTAACAGTGCAAGATTTAAAGCTGTAAAAGCCTGTAAATAAATTTGTAATTAATCACATAAAAATAATTCGTTTTATTTTAAATATTATATCAAAGTACTAAAGGAATAATGTCTGCAAGCTCACCCCCGTAGCGGGCGTTTGGCGCGGTGCGGCGCATATTTCTAGTATAGCTCGTAAACTACTTTCACGCCCATAATAAAACTTGGCAAGGATGTGCTATACAATACTAGCTATTTTCGTAAAGAATATAAAAAAAATCGAAATGGTCTAAGTTTGTGAAAATCGAAGTTAAAAAATTTAAAATAAAAAAACTATGGAAAAAAATAATTTATTTTCGTATCCAAAAATTCAATTAAAAAGCTCATTAAATGAAGTTTTAAATCCAGTGGTTTAATTATTTCAATCGATAATTTTATGACTAGATAATCGGCATTGAAGTACTGTGTGCGCACCAATTGGCCAAAATTTCAAAGTTCCTTAATTCTTTAACCAGTCACTATATTAGAAAAATATTTGATACACGAATCGAGGACTTATATAGGTAGAACATACTCAAATATTTCTGAAATCAGAAGCATCGAGATTTTTTACCTGTCCGCTTCGCGTGGAATGCCCCATACGTGACATCGAAAAATAATGGACGCGAGTTAATTAATTTAACATTTATATGGCAATTTAATTGCTGCATTACTAGTTGTTTAATTCAATTGCCGTAAGTCCAAATTAATCAAATTCCGTCCGATTTAATTTTAATTGAATAAAAGGCAGGCGTGCGTTACTGTTGTGAAGCGAAACACTGGTACGTTTTGACATTGTCGACAGAGCACTACAAGTACCTACTAGAATAAATAATTTTGTGATACATATTAAATAATATCCAAATAAAATAATTGTGTGTTGACAGTGGCGTAGGTGGTGAGCGTTGCAAGTGGCTGATGTAGACATCGGGCGGGGGCCGTGGGCATTCACTCACACTTCAAAACAAAATACAAACATTGTTACATTAAAAAAAGCGACTGACAAAATATGGCCTTTAAATTACGATTTTTCCAATTCATTTTGACAGGTAAATAATTTAGTAGTTTTGAAAAATTTGTCACTTTTAGTAGAGTGAATGTTCACGACGTTGCGTGGCGAGTGTGAGTAGCGCCCGACGGAAACACGCGGCCTTGCCGCTATACTCGCATTATTACCTTAAGAGATCATGCTGTCATTTGCTAAAACGAACATCCATGCCTATACTGGTCGCAAATCCTTGAAAATCAACAAATAACACATACAAAACTTTACTACTTGTGATGATAAATTTAAAACAATTTAGGCTGTATGCGTCAAAACCTTAAACAAATTTTGACATTTACATCTGTCAATTTTCAACAACTCTCAACCAGAATTGACATGATACAACTTATAAAATGATAATACGTTACAACTATTCTTAATATAACATCCGTACCTAAAACAATTTACAATAAGATTTTAATATATTAGAGAAAAAAATAAAGAAAAAAAGATAACCACCCAACAGGGCTCGGGGATTTTGTGAGAGTTTATGACTCGGGCGCGCACACTTAACGCTTCTTAATTGAACGTTTCAGTCACAATCTTTCTAGGTAGCCCTTTATAATTGTGAAAAAATATTGCAATACTCAATTATTTCGACTACGAATTTAACAAAGTAACATGAAACATCAACATTTTCTGTCATCGATAGATGTCAAGAAGATTTTTTTGGATCAGACCAGATTATAATAAAAAAATCAACCTTCGAGTACGTCAAATACAAACAAATTCACGTAACAATATAATGAATTCAGTCACTCATCTCAAATTAACAATTTGTTAAATGTTACAATACTAATAACAAAAATATATTCATTCGTCTCTTGGACGTGGCGCCTACACAGGATGTTTCAAATAATGCCAGGCTTTACAGTCCATAATTTTTGGTACATTTATGCCCACATAAAGTAAAAATCCGGCTGTGTAAATGTTTCATTCTGTGCTTTTAAATATCATTTGTAACAAAACCAAGAAAAAGGGTAGTCTCGCAAAAAAGTTTTTTGTACTAGAAAAAGTTGGCTTAGAGATAATTTTGTCGTATGTTTAATTCAAATATCTTATTGTATACAATTTTCATAGCCATAAAGAGACATTTTTAAATACTTTGACAAATTTAAAAAAAGAAGTCAATATTGAAAATAATGTTAAGCATCTAATCGAACAGTAATTTTATTTAAAGTTTACTGACATAAAAAAAACATTGTAACATAAGATTTCTTTTCAAATTATATTTAAAATTAGTGAATTTGGTAAGTTCATAATCTTATTGGAATCTTATTAATTCCTGTTTTTACATTTTTCCAGATATACGCAGAAAAATAATTAGTCAAAGTTAAAATAACTATATCTAATATTATTCAGATGGTTCTTTAAAAACATAAAATTAAATCATATATTAATAAATTGAAATATTTTAAATTGTTTATAACTAAAATATTAATATTACGCATTAATGTTTTTAAATTAAAAATATCATTTGTAAACAAAGATGGCCGCCTACTTGTCAAATTGACTTGAATAATGTTAAAATCAATTTAAAAATATGCTAAATGAATCATTTACCCAGCAGATCATGTGACAATGAACTGAGATCAATATAACTCGATATTTAATACTTAACAATACGTTAGTGAGTGATGTTGGTTTAGCAGTCGTATTTTGATCTGTTTGTCATTTGCAATAAGATTTAAATTTGACTGCCACTGTTTTTATAAAGCGATATGGACGTAACTGGAGAAAAAGGAAAAATTGAGATAAGAAAACGTTTAAGAAGCTATTTTTGTGTCAAACTAAAATGTTAATTTTCAGGTGTACACTATCAAACTAAAGTAATCGCCTTTGGTAAAAAAAAATCATCAAAACCATTCACTCATTTTGCTAATTTTGATCCTAGACGCTTTATGGGCGTGGACTCAATTACAAAGTTCTAAGAAACCTGATTTATGAAAATTTACTAAATGTACATGTCAGGATTATGTTGTGTTTTAATGGTGGTGTTAGTGTGAAAATAAAAAAAATGTTAAGTTTAAATATGTATATTTCAAGATACATGTATAACAAATAATAGGTAAGTCTATTCCTCAGTTACGTCCATATGTAATGTTAATTCTCATAGCCACAACGCAATCGTTAGTGTACCTGTTTTACGATGGAAATATCTTGTTAGAAAATTACTTAAATTAAAACACAATAATTTTTGGTGGGTCTTCTCGTATCCCAAGAACAGCCGCGGATTCAGTTGGGGAATGCGGTTCTTTACCTCCCATTTAAATGTGTACAACGACCCCCAAACGATAGTTCTGAAGCCGCGCCTGTGAGTGTGCCCAATTCTTACAAATGTCAATCATCAAACATCCACAGATCTAAAATCTATTTGATTTTTAAAAATATACAAGAAAAAAATTATATACAAAATATAAAGTATCTATACAACATTCGCGTAAAGCAATTTTTTTAAATTGATATTTTTTCACGTAACTTGGAAATCTATAACAATAAGTAAGTACCTAGAGAGGTTGCTTCCAAAAATGATTTAAAAACTTTTTAAAATTTATATATTATCATGTCCAATAGTTAAAATTTAAATAATAGAAAAATAAAAAGCGATCGATAAGGATTATGAGCGTATAATGTGGGTACTTCATATGCTCACTTTACTTAAGAGCTTATACGAAGAACTTTACAACGATTAGCGAACATCGGAACCCAACTAATACGCAGAGTTTAATATTGTGATCAATGTATGCCGTAGTAAATTGACTTGAATGACCAAGAGATAAAATGATTTCATAATTTTATAAACATCTTGTATGTGGAAAAATAAATAAACAGCTCCCATCTCAATTTGGTAAAAATAATAATTTTGATATGGCAATCGTAGAGTATAGTGTTACCAAATAAAATAAAATATAACACGACCAATTCATAATACAGCAAATCAGAACTTGCACATTGTATAATAATAATGAAGAATTTCAAATCCATTCAATTAAAATAAATACATGATTTTTAAAATAATAAAATATAATGATTTTTCACATACATAACAGTGTTTATAACACGACAGTATAATATTTATGTGACGTCATGAAAAATAAAATTACAAAAGAAAAACAAAATGATGAAAGGCGTAGTGTCCTCGCGAGCCAGGCTCTAGTAGGAAGGACATAAAAAATATCTGAAATTAGGAAACAATACACTTTGAATGTAAATTTTTGGCAATTTTGTACTTGGTGATGTTCAGATGTATGAGTGTGGTTTGGTGTGTAGTTCGGCGTTTGGTTTGGCGCGTAGTTCGAGTGTGTGTTGCGGCGCGGGCGCAGATGTCGTCGACGTTTAGTCACTCTGTCGCGTGGAACTGTCGCCGGCGGTAACCGTTCAGTCACAAAACAACATTTGCCTTAGTACATATATCAACAAAATGTTCTACAATTGTTACGTTACGCGTGTAACGTTTGTGGCGGGCCGTAACAGCTCCGCGAACTTCCCGCGCCGCGCACGTCCCACCTGCAACACACACGCAAACTGCCTTACTATTCGTTTATTGCATTGCCAAAAACGAAGAGTAAAACTAAAAAAAAAAAAGACGTGTTGCACTCCGGGAGTGCCGGCAGAAGTGAAAACTTGATTATTAACGTTGAGCATGTTTGATATTTTGGAATGGTTAGGGAATAATTTTGCACCAATTGCTTTATCAGTATAAAAGTACTATCATTTATGTGGTAGAATACAATATTCATTTATTGCGCTATCGTACACAAACATGACAATTTATATTACATTAAAAATTTAACACTTTAAAACTATTACAATTATTTTACATTAAAAAGTTTATCTCTCCGAAAAATCAACTTTCATCCATAATTTCAACGACTTTTTCACCATCATCATTACCAGAACTATCATCGCCAATCTCTAAAACTGATACGATAGGTTTATGGTAGCTGAAGTAAGAAACGAACAGTTTTGATTCGAACCTATTTAAATGTCTAATAAAGACCGCATCAATAGTAGTTTTGTATTTCGTTGTGCTAAGATTGCGATCATTTGACATAGTTAAACCAAATTCATTATTTAAAAATTCAATTAATAGTTGATTTTTATCGTCTGCGAAGTTTATGTTGAAATCTCCACTCAAAATCATTGGCAATTCATCAAAGCTTTATAAACTGACAGCTAACTGACAGCTGTCTACTCTCCATCCGTCTTACGCTTTTTCGATCAGGTCGCGTGTCCTGACGCGAGTTTAAGATTTTATACCCATTACAGAAAAAGTGCTCAACGCCGCTAAAGAAGTTTTCACTTCAAAAATACCGGGGGAAGACCGTGGGTACAGATTGCAAATTACATATAATTTTAGACTGCTGCCCCAGCTTGATCCCATAGTAAAAATAAGAAAAATCGTATTTTGCCTGCTCTCGATTGTCGAGCTCGTCAAGACGATTCCTCTGACTCCAAACACGGGGGGTTTACTTTAAGAAATGACGGAGTTATGCCTGGACAAATATTTTAGGGGAGAGAGGGAGGAATTTGGGGATTTGGTTGGGGCCAATCTGTAGAGCTCACGGAGCCGGTTCCAACGATACCAAACTCGGTGGGTCTACGATCTATATTGGCCGAGATAGGATTGGGGGGGGGGTGAGGTAAATTTTCGGGGTGGGGGTAAGGGAGGGGGGGGGAGGAAGGTTTCGTGGGGAGGCTAACTTAAATTAATTTTTTGGAGGTAAAATATTTTTTTTGGTGGGGTAATTTTTTGCGTAATTTGGGATTTCTGGCGGGGTCAATTTGTAGCCCTCACAAAGACGGTTCCGAGGATACCAAACTCGGTGGGTCTACGACCTATGTTGGCCGAGATAGGATTGGGGGGGGTGAGGTAAATTTTCGGGGTGGGGGTAAGGGAGGGGGAGGGGGGGTAGGTTTCGTGGGGAGGCTAATAGGCACTATTTCGGAATAAGGGTGGGGGAAGGCAGGGGGGGGGCTATGGGACAATTTTGGAAAAAGTGGGTGAAACTGAAAAAAAAACGAAACAGTAGGCCCAGGCATACATTTTCGCTGCGCTGTAGAGAGGGGATAGCTGTCTACTCTCCATCCGTCCTACTACCGTCCTACGCTTTTTCGATCAGGTCACGTGTCCTGACGCGAGTTTAAGATTTTATACCCATTACAGAAAAGTGCTCAACGCCGCTAAAGAAGTTTTCACTTCAAAAATGTGTAAAACTCTAAATCTTTGGATTCTTCATGTTAATTTAAATTATTGATGAAAAATAATATTTTTCTAGTTTTAAGTTATTTAAATAGATAGCTAAACTTTTTGTGTTCAAAATTAACTTCAACTCTCATTTACACATACACAGTCCTTAGTCGACATTAAGATCAATAAAATATTGTGTCGTGGGTATCAGAAACTACGAGAGACTTTTCAATCTCACAAACATCCAGATCCGAGAAAAATATTTATGAAGGTGCGATATACAAAAACGAGTCAGATAAATATATCTCACCTAAACCCTCGTGGAGCGCGCGGCGCGCCTGGTGCGAGTGGTGAGGGACGCGTGTGGCGCGAGCGTGGCGTGTGGCGTGGCGTGTGGCGCGAGCGTGGCGTACGTGCCGAGCGCGTACGAGTGCCCGTGGCAGGGAGAACGCACGCGCAGCCGCCGCGCGGGCACGCCCACGCCACTGTCGCCGCTGTGGCCAGACACTAGAGACTCACTGTCACTCTGGTTGGACGTGTACCCGATCACGTCCACTTCATCTGAAATAGAAAAAAAAAACAATAAATAATAATAACATCCAACAGTCACTTACATAGTCCTGACCTCACACTAAGATCGAGTCTTGTGTCGCGGGTATCAGCTACGAGAGTCTTTTCGGTCTCACAAACACCCAGACCCGAAAGAAATAAACATGCTCATAAACATTTGTATATGAAGTCTGAAAACACGGCGTTTAAAATCGCGGTTACTAAGACGTTAGCGGGTACTCTTCAACAGAGAATATTAAATGGAAGGTGCGGTAAAGGGTAGGACATTTACTTGGTATAAATGCAACCGCGCATTTGCTGATTTATGTCGCTTTTCCTGACTCCTTGCAATTTTACTTTAGTCAGCATATACTCATTTATATTGCCGTGTTAAGCTGAGAATTTTAATACATTTAAATGTAAATATTTTTACAACCTTTGGACGAGTGTATTTAGGGGTAAAATTTAGAATAGGGTAGCACAATTTGGTGGGGTGCGGGGTGTGGAGGAGGGGAGAGGGAGTGTCCCATCTCACCTGGTACCACTCCCGTGAAAAGGTAATGCACCATTCCTGAGATATATCAATTTAAGTAACCTAACCTACAAAAACACTTGTTGTCAATACAAATTTGCTTCTGCAACGTCTCCGGCGCTGCGGGAAGTGCAGCCCCTTCGCCCTTGCGTAACAAAGGATAGGCACCCACGCTCACCTCTGCAGCTTCGGCTTGCTGGTCGCCTGTGGCGACCAGCCTCAGCCGCCCCGGCTCGCACGGGTGCCTATCCTTTGTTACAGCGGGCGGGGGCTGCTCTCCCTCCGCGCCTCCGGCCTTTTATATACACTCTAGGGTTGGTAGCCAAAAGACTACGTGAAGTCGGGGTGCTCTGAGTCGGTTATGGAGCACATTCGACCTAACCGATTCATAAAGTGGGTGCACTAACTTCCTTCTCAACATAATTTCTAAGGCGTTATAAAACATAATATAACACAACAAAACACAAACAAATCAATATTGGTATAACATAGATACGAAATCCGCCAAAAACCATCAACAAAACATTCTTAATTTTTTTGTTGACATTGGTACCTGAATCAACTCGTATAGTTTTTATGGTTTTTTACGTTCCGTTTCTCCGATTTTTACACCATAGACAACATATTTGACTTAGTACTGATGATTTGTTTGTAAATCGCCCATAAAAACGTTCCGTTTTACCCAATATGTGATTTGAGGTTAGGAACTATTTATATTAATTTCTCGAAAACTATGCATTTCCTTTGAATAGGAGTGATAACATTGTAATCAGGAACTCAATCCCTATCACCTGTGATCACTTTTAGCCCTCAAATCGTGGTACCCTGAACTAAAGTCCGCCCGTATTTAGTGTATTTCGAGAAACGTTAAATCACTTCACACATAGAACTATTTTTCCTTTTCTAAAACCTTCATTATTTCATAAAATATGTCTGTAAAAGTAAATGAAGATGTGGCGAGTACGATACCTTAATATTGTACCTTACTGTGTTGCCTCAATGTCTTCTATAGTTACAAAACCACTATATATTTTATTACGATGTAATTATAAACAAAAAAAAAAACAATGTACTGACGATACTAACACTAGTAGAACGACGGGTAGTTACACAATTATCATTATCCCTTCACATAAATAAAATAACTATCACACATAAAGCACCTTATCAGTTTAAGCAAATCAATCAATTAATCACAAATGCAATAATTAATTATTATAATCAACCACGCGTCACTAATTACACACGCACACGATGGCGGATTGCAATGGCGGAACATTCCCGCCAATTTCCTGTAATATGTTATATGGCCAATAGGAATGCGTTTACCGCCCCCACCCCGCTGCTCACTTATTCCACCGTGCGTTAAAAATGCATCTTACCAACATGACGGCCTTCTCACACAGCTGACGAAAAACTTTTTTTATGTCAATGAAATAATGTTGTAAGGTATTGTTATTGTACATGTTCAAAAAAATGTAGTTAGGTTGTGGTTGTCACTTGTAACACTAATTTGTTTTAAAATCTATAGTAGTCATGAATTTTATGAGTTAAATTATAGAAGGCTTAGTAAAACCTTGAACTGCAAGTCCTCTTAAGGATGAAACTTCTGTATACAAAGAAATCGAACTAAACTATGTAGTATCAGTGGTTAGTATGTAGCTCAAGTGGTTACCCATTCGGTTTCGCCGGAATACCCATATTCTATCCCTTCTTTATTCTATACTTTTCAATCCCCATTCTCCCCCGTATCTTCATAACCGATTCGAGTTTCTTCATGATACGCATTCAAGATCCCTGAGGTCATCGGAGAACTTAACACTTAAAATCCCAGTGCATTCCACTACATTTTATGACAAATCGTTTACTGTACAAGCTGCTAGGCTGTGGAATTCATTGCCTGTCACAGTGAGGCGTGCAGAGTCGCTGCCCATATTCAAAAGATTGGTCAAACAACATTATCTTTCACAATTAAACTGAAGACATTGCATGTATACCGTGTTTATTTATATATATTCAGATTTATATATTATATATATATATATATTTGTTGCTATGGTTATTTTATGCATAATGTTGATACATGTTAGTTATAATATTTATTTATGTATGTGTTTATGTTTATGTATATATATATATATATATATACTTATTTATATATGCATTGGTATGTATACTTATAGATATATGTCCATTTATCTTTTCGTACACCTCATGGTACCCCAAAACTTTTGTTCCCTCTTATCCATCCCATGGTTGGTTGTCTGTAAGAGATCGCCTCGAGCGATAAGACCGCCTTTTGTACATTTTTTTTTTCTTGTCATTTATTTCTGTATTGTTAGTTTTAGGTGTACAATGAAGTTATAAATAAATAAATAAATAAATAAATATCATTTTTCTTACACAGGTGTTTGTCAATTTTGTTACATCGGAAAGTCTGCAAAGCGCACAGGGAAATTTCCAGTTGGCAATTACAGTTTTAAAGTTGACAGGTTGTTATTTGTTCCTTACATGTTTGAGAGCGATTTTGTTACGAATTTATTTCGAGTTTCTATTTTTCTATTGATATGCATTTTGTCGAGGAATTGTTGACGACAAAAAATGTTTAACGTTTAAAAAGTTTTTTTAAATTTATAATTGAAAATACAGTGTCAATAAATTTTAAATAAAAATAAAATTCCGTCAACATACGCACCAAATTATTTACAATTTGAAAACTAAAAACGATTAGAAATCATCAACACTAGCTTATGACCATTACAATAAATGTTTATATCGAATAAATTATAATTAGAGAGGCGGATTCAAATCAATAATGTATTAATTAAAACGCAGCGGTCCGGTCGGCGCGCTAATGGTGCCCAACGTGGTGGCTCGTGCCGTCAATTGACACTGAAATAAAACCGAGCCACTATATCACGTGATTATTTCCAGTTCCAGCGCGTTTGTTTGCGGGATGGAATGGAATTGCATTGAACAGGGGCGGAGGCGGGAGCGTTTCTGAATAAAACTGCATAAAAGCGAAGGCGGTTTTGAATATCTATCCATTTGTACGAAAATGAGTTATGAGTTGTGATGTGTTCCTTGTTCTGCAGTACGGCTTATCTCTATTTTGTGTGTTTATGACTTTTGTCTAATGGCAAGTATTGAAGAAGTAGTAAGAGATTTTATTAAATTAATTAAAACATTCACAGAATATTTCACCAGCAGTATAAACATCAAAACACATTTTTTAACGTTGCTTCAAGAGGAACGATAATTCGTTTTCTTAAACTATTTTTACTACTTTGGCAAACATATATTTATTAAACATTACAAAATGTTTTCATTCCAATTACTATTTGTATTTCATTTAAGAACTTATTCAAGGCTAGTCTATTATTTCCATTATTCAAATTCCGCTTATAATTCAGCAATTCGCTTCCTTCTGTACATTATCCAACAAAGCTTAGTGAGTAACACTACCTTTGATCACGTAGATAACGAATACAATTATTTCGGGTCCGCTTTACACTACGGTTCCAGCTCTTTATTGCGAATGCTTTAAAGCTTTGCCGACGGAATGGAAACCAATACCAATTTTATGAAACTCGCAGTAAGTACATGATAGGGGCATACCTTTATAGAAATGTTGATGTGTTTATAATATTGTTGGTTGGTTTGTATTAATTTTGAGTTAACTTTGAATTAATTATATGTATTGTGCATATAATTTTTCATAAACAGTTAAATTTGTTATTGTTTATATAAAATACCTATACAAAATTACCAATTAAAACACTTTTAAACCCTAATAGAAGATATTTTTTCCAAAACCCTGGTTATTAATAGTCTATAAGGGTATTTATTGTATTTTAACCAGGGTTGATGCGAATATTCGCATCCGCATCCGCAAATGCGGAGCTTCCGCATAAATTTTGACATCTGCATCCGCATCCGCATCCGCATTAATCGATGCGGATATTTATGCGGATGCGGATGTAATACAAAATGAGACAAGACAGAAATTTGGCGGTGCCGGCGAATGGCGCGTGCCGTTCGCACGTGACATTGACCAGTAGGAGCGAAAGAAATATTGACATGATCCAACGCGTATGATGTTAGATTCTTTTAGTGAAAATGAAAGTCGACAAATACTAGAATTCGGTAGCACTGAAGCTGTACTCCAAAAATAATTTCTTTCTTATCCCAAAAAAAAAGAGTGTATGTGGATGAAAATCCTCTTAAGTGGTGTTTATCGAGAGGAATTAAAGATATTGTTTCCGATAGCACAAAGATTTTTATCCACTCCACTAAGTAGTAATCCTAGCGAAGAATTATTTGCAGCGTGGGTTTAATTTACCAACTTCTTCCTAAACACCTTTTTTTTGCAATAGAGAAGATGGCTAGAACCTTGCACAAGCATGGGATCGAATAGGGTATTTGACTGATTTTCAATAATGGTTTTAAACTACCAAGTATCGCATATTAAGCTCACTACATTGATATTTCCGGAATATTTTACTGCATTATGAAGAAAAACAATGATAAAATTTAAATTTCCAAAAGTGCGCCAAAAACGCTGTTTTTAATGATGGCGCTGGTTGTTTGACGTATGACGTCACATCGCAGTGAACTGTTTACTAATACTATAGCGACGAAGTTTTTTTATCAGTTTTCTTCATTATTATTAAATATAATGGTATATAAATGGTGTTACAACTTACAATGCACCAATACAAGTATAAAAGGTCCAAAAAAACTCTGTTTCAAATCCAACGAATCCGAAAAGACGTAAACTGTAAATAAAATAAAGTTTATTTCTGAACCAACAAGCAGTGGAACAATAAAAATATTGCCACAATAACAGCAGTAGTTGTAACTGTGTCGCAGTTATTAGGCGCTCCTTATAACATGAGCTTTCATAGGTTTCATAAATAACACGGTTAAATTAACGTGATAAAATAATGTAACTGTCGTTAGAACTAGCTACGGGAGATCCAAAAAGCATTTAATCCCATGGGCACTTTTTATATGTGAATATTATTTCGATGTAAATATTAATGTAGCTAAAATTATTTGTTTTCATTAAAATAAATATCATGGTAAGTTCATAACCGTCGCAATCGCATCATTATTTGTTTTCATTAAAATAAACACCATGATAAGTTCATAACCGTCGCAATCGCATCGTCTCCATAGAATTCCCTTGCAGATATGTGAAACAAAATATATAAGTATTTTTCAAAATAATCTAAAATAAGATTATTTTATAAATAAATACTGTTACTTACAGTGCTGTTTTTTAAATTTCAAATACGCAGCATATTAATCAGTGTTATTTTTAAAGAAATGTGCAACCATCAACGCATCTCTCTTAGGTAGGTTGATGGTATCAGCTGGTACAAAATTTGACTCCATTCTGAGACTCGCCTCCAAAATGGCTTAATAAGTCTAAACATTTCTTAGATAAAGTTTGAAAACTATTTCAGAAAAATCGCGAACTTCGACCACAACTAACCTAGATGTACAATCACAAGTCCCTACTATTTACTACAATGAATTGACAAAGCGTTTTACTGCGCGATGACGTCACGAGAGCTGCAACCAATCACAGAGCGTTCTGGTCACAGAGAAAATGTCTTCTTCTTCTTCTTTAAATAGAGAAAATGTCTTGTTTTAATCAATTTTATTTCGTGTATATTACAAAAAGTAAACTTAATTTAGTCCAAATTGTCGTGAAATATGCTTTTTTATGCTATTATCTTGCAAGATGACCACAATTTGTAGTATATTTTCAATGTTGTCAAATAGCCTATTCTACACTTAATTATATCGGAACCCAAAAGACCAACTGCCCGACATCAAGACACAGTGGGCTTCTTCTGCGAAGATTGAAATGCAAAAACAGATTAACGTTTTAAATTAACTTTTTAATTTAATAATAGTAAATTACGGGTAATTAAATTTCGCCCCGTGACCATGAATCATTTAAAGTAATCGAAATATCGGGAAGTTAAAAATTATTTAAAATTAACATAGATAAATCGATAAATATTAGTAAGCGGTAAAATCCGTAAATAATAGTTTAATAGGCTCCGCTCGGGTGTATACACGTTTTAAAACGGCGGTCAAAATATTTAATTCTGACTATCAGTTTAGAATATCGACCAATCGGACCACGAAAAACGAACAAAATTTCCTCATATTTGCTAGAAATATCACTACTGCTTTCCTCCTATAGGTCATAGCGTGATGATATATAGCCTATAGCCTTACTCGATAAATTAACTACCCAACACTGAAAGAATCATTCAAATCAGACCAGTAGTTCCTGAGATTAGCGCGTTCAAACAAACAAACAAAGTCTGCAGCTTTATAATATTAGTATGGATTTACATAAGATCTTAAACATCCGCATCCGCATCCGCATCCGCGGATGTGAGCTTTTGAAAATCCGCATCCGCATCCGCATCCGCGGATGTGGAAAAATCGACATCCGCAACATCCCTAATTTTAACCATACAAAAGCTGCACAGATCGGCAAATGTTATTAAGAAATAAAGGCTAAGCGACTCTGACCATAACACTAATAACCATGATCACCAAACTACAATTTACTTTCAAATTAACAACTTGAACAAAAGATGCGACCAAGTCATATGTCCTTACCACCAATTATTGTCTATTAAATTTTATATACAACATCCATTGTAATTAAACAGACCCGACGGGTTAACATCACTCGTACTACCCTCAGTTTACAGCCGAGCAATATTAGTGCGTCGGATTTATTTCCGACAGAAATTGAATCGGCTGTGTGACCGGCGACAGAGCTCTGTTCGTTTTGTATGGGAATTTCGGTGAGGGTAGTTGTGCAGAAGTGGGAGGCAATTAGGAGTCGTGTTTTGACTTTGTTTTGGTTATCGTTTAGAGTTCTGCTCCTTAGTAATAATACAACCATTATACATTTATGATATTTGTATTATTCGTTTAAAATTATGGTCCTGACCCAACAGTGAGACACAAAGTCTAGTTTTAGTATCACAAGTTACGACAAGATTTTTTTCTCACAAAATTCACACCCGAACCAAAACATGTCTAATTAGGGTCCATTATTTTATCATCATCATTATACTTCTGGTGTTTTTCCATTTTTTCAAGCTGCTAATGAAAATTTGAATACATAAAAATTAGCTCTATTTATTATAATAATGATTCGTTTAAATACTCTCCTAAAAGGTAGCGATTCAAATATCTAGTTATTAACCCCTCAAAGATAACGGAATAATATCAAAATACGGTTCCTAAAGTCTGTTACCGACAAATGACGTCATACTAAATTCCGACCGAATCTCAAACAACTTTACAAGTATTCCAGAATTGGAAGCACATTTACTCAGGATCTTATGTACATTATTTAAGTACTAAGCACTTAAGTATACTGAAATAAGCGTCGACTTATTAATGAGCCTGTTAAACTCAAGTCTTGTGTTAAATGGTAGTGGTGTGGTGAGGTTGCTGAACCGGACGCTGGTAATGACGGTTTTTTTTAACGCTTGAATGAAGCAGGGAAATGGTCTCTTGATATGTTTTTTTAAATTTTGTAATATCTACAATTTATGAATTGAATTCAAAAAACGACAGCTTAAGCATTTTGAACATACATAACATCAACATATCGTAACACGTCGTTATCCTTGGGTGATAGATAAGAGAGTACTTCATATTTTGTGAATTATAGACATTTTTGCTTTACTGAATTATAAATCTACTTTCATTTAATGTCCAGCTGTCAAAATGTCCAACTTATTTTCTCAATAGCATTTAATTGACGAGTAAAGTCCGCGTCAAATTGTAATTCACAGCGTTTTCCAGCGTTTAGCGAGGCAACGCGACCGATTCTCAAGTGACTTGATTCGCTTATAAATATTGAAGAGATTTGCGGATACGTACAATTTGTCGCGGCAATGAGAGACAACGCGTTCCATAATGTATTTACTAATTGAGAACTGGCACTTTGATTTTATACGAAACGTATAGAGATATTCGAATAAGTAAAATTCGCATACAAAAACACCATTTTCATGGGCGTAGCCACGGTGGGGCAGGGTGGGGCACTTGCCCCACCCTGGCTCTGGCTTCTAAGGTACCTACCTAACCAAATCCAAAAAATTAAATTATCTAAGTACAGTACTATCTATAAATACATAGATATAAACCTGTAAATTGATTAACAAATTGGCATATTTTTAGATGGATGATTTCGTAGTGTAGGAAGGTGAGCAATAAGAAAATATTTTGGTCAATTCGAATTATACATAAAAGAATATATCAAGACTGCGACCGAAAACGCAGCCGGGTGGTAGTTTTAGTGACTATACACATCATCTATCAGCCAAAGGAAGTCCACTGCTGAACATAGACCTCCGCCAATGATTTCCACAGTGACCTGTTGTAGGCAGCCTGCATCCAGCGACCTCCCGCGACCTTTACCAAGTCTTCTGACCACCTTGTAAGTGGACGTCCTACGCTGCGCTTTCCGCTACGTGGCCTCGTTTCGAGAACTTTTTGTCCCCATCGGCCATCAGTTCTTCACGCCATGTGCCCCGCCGCTGGGCTACTCCGGTTACTTTAGTTCTCCTACGAATCTCCTCATTTCTTATTCGATCTCGTAGGGAAACCCCAAGCATAGCCCTCTTCATAGCTCGTCGAGTGACTTCGAGCTTCCTAATAAGGCCCATAGTGAGAGACCGCGTCTCGGTGCCGTATGTCATCACTGGTGACACACAACTATCGGAGACTTTCGATTTAAGGCACTGAGGTATTTTGGACGAGAAGATGTCGCGTAGTTTTCCAAACTCTGTCCAACCGAGTTGGATCGGACGATTGACCTCTCTCTAGAAGTTGTACCTGCCTAACTGGAGCACTTGTCCTAAATTGACATATTAGTCTACAAATTCAAGAGTTAAATCCCCTTCTCCGATAGGGGTGGGCACAACATGGACATTCGACATGATCTTCATTTTGTCTAAATTCATTTTAGGACCCTCCTATTGGGAGACTCGGTTGACGTCTTCGAGCATAGTGCTAAGGTATTCCAGCGATTCTGCCAAGACTACAATATCTTCAGCAAATCGAAGGTGAGTGATATACTCACCGTTGATGTTCATGCCAAATCCTTTCCACTGCAAGAGCTTGGAGGTGTTTTCTAGCGCGGCAGTGAACAGTTTCGAAGATATGACATCTCGCTGTTTCACGCCTCGCTGTGGTGGAATAGCCATCTGATCTTGTACTCAGACCGACATGGTGGCGTTGTTGTATATACACTTCAACACATCGATATACCGATAGTCGATGTGGGACCGCCGGAGAGACCGTAGCAAAGCCCAGGTCTCGATCAAATCAAAGGCTTTCTCATAGTTCACAAACGCTAAACAAAGTGGCAACTTATATTCCTCGATTTTTTGTATAACTTGCCAAAGCTTATGGATGTGGTCTATAGGTACTAAAACCTATTCGGAAACCGGCTTGTTCGGGAGGCACGAAGTCATCAAACCTGCGTTCAAGACGATTTGTGATGACCCTCGAAAACAACTTATAGACATGGCTCAGAAGCGAAATGGGTCTGTAGTTATTTAGCAAAGTGTTATAACCTTTTTTGAAGAACAGTACCACTATGCTCCTGCTCCATGCCTCTGGCGTTGAGCTCTCGAAGAGAACGGAACTGAAGGACTTTCAGTATCGGCGTTCCGCCCACTTTCAGAAGCTCTAAAGTTGCCTCGTTGTTCTTAAGTTGCTTCAGGACCATCTCAATCTCACACAGGCTAATATCCGGTATAGTATCGCAGTAGTGTCGGATCAACTCAGCTTTCGAGTCTTCGGCCGAGCTAACAGTAGGTTCGGCAACCGAGGTGTAAAGCTGTCCGTCGAATCTCTCGATCTCCCTTAATACCTCTGCCTTCGTTGACACTACGCGGCCGCTCAATAGACAAGTCTCTTGCAAACACTTTGGAGCCTCCGTTCCACTCAATTGTCTCTTTAATGTTCACAGTATTGTGAGGAAGGACATCGTGGCGAAAGGACTTCCAGATCAGTCTATTGAGCCGCCGGTATGCTCTACTGTCGGCCATGAGGTCAAGTGTATGGATCGAGAGTTTTTGTGATCTATCTCTACGGCGAGGTCTAAATTACTTAAATCCCACCGAATGAATGCTTCTACAAAACGCTGTTTAGCACGTCCACTGCTAGGTTTTCACTTAGACAATCAAAGCGATTTGCTAGTTCAAGTTGAAAGCTCTCGGGGTTTTGGATATGGGCGCGAGTAGGTTGGAGCGTAGACTTCATCTAGCGACGCCTTTCTAATTGGTCATTGATATTCAATGAAATATAGCGAAATGTCGGACGCCCGTCTACAAGGTGGACGGACGACCTGGCTAAAGTTGCAGGAAGTCGCTGGATGCAGGCCACTTCCAACAGGTAAATGTGGAGATCTTTGCGGGAGGCCTATGTTCAGCAGTGGACTTCCTGTGACTGAGATGATGATGATGATGACGATTCAATGTGCCTCTAACCATTCGGTGATCATTACTAGTTTTCACCCTGTTGATCACAGAGACATCACTGAACATCCGTCTATTCGCCGTTAAGATGAAATCTATCTCGTTTCTCTTAGAACCGTCAGGACTCAACCAGGACATTTTCTGTGAGGCCGCTTCTGGAAAAAAGAGATTATCGCAAAGAGTCCCTCTTTCTCCAGAAAGTCAGCCAGCCTCTAACCCCTGGGGTTCTTTTGCCCATGTCCAAATCACCCCATTTTCAACTCTGCATCGCTTCTCATGCCCGACTTTGCGTTTGAAATCGAACCCATTGAAAGAAGTAACTGAACAGTTAACTTTGTATGTGTTATCTTAGATATGAAAAATTGTTATAATATAAGAATGGTCAGTTTTTTTGTTTGAAAAAAAAATGAAAATGAAAATCTTTTATTAAAAAAACAAATTCTGTGGGAGGCAATTAGCAATAGCAGAAATATAGAGCATGCCAAGGCTTCAAAAATAACAAGGTGTTGATGTTAATTTGAAATAGGAATAATACCCATTGCTAGATAGGAGCATCCCTGACCACACTATAAACACTTTGCAACTAAAATTTTCGCAAAAAAGGTGACAACTTTTTTGTGAATTTTTAAATATCGTCGTGTTTAGATGGTAACTGGTAAATCTATAGTTTTTGCTAAAAAATAATTTTTATTCTTTGCGTACCATAGCGCCTTTAAAAATAAAAGGGTGTACGTCGCTTTTTTTGGCAAAATTTTTAGTTGCATTGAGTCTGAAGTCACTTATACTGCCACCCGGCTCCGATTTCGGTAGCACACTTGATATACCCTGTAGATACATGGTGCTATAGTGTGTAACCTTTTTGTATGAAAAAATAACCGAGGTGAGACAACAGGTATAGTTTGCTATTTAAATATTATTTTAGATTTCTGCCCCACCCTGAGACCATGGCTGGCTACGCCCATGACCATTTTGTATAAAAACTGAAAAGAAAGAGTTTAAAAATTAGATATTGTTAAAATCTTACACATTTTAAAGTTATTTTATTTTAGATTTTTTAACACAACACGAGATTCAATCTGTGTTTCTTGGTTTTTTATTGCTATGAATGGCGACACGAGCATTACTACCTTGAATTACATAGCAACGCTTGGCATTCCACTGCGCTCGCCATCCTGAGACATAAGATGTTAAGTCTCAATATGCATGTATTACTCTGGCTACAATATCCTTCAAACAGAAACACAACAGTGCAATTACACTGCTGTTTGACGGGGCAAATAGACATTACGGTGGTACCCAGGGGGCCTCTCAAATATGAGAGGTAAAATTGAATTCGTATGTGACTTGGGCGAATTAGTATTTTAATTAATTTATAAATATGTTGTTGATAACCTATTTAGCTATTAACAAAGCTATGTTATAGAAATCACGGATATCAGAGTTTGAATAATTCGAGGTAGTGTAAAACGAGGTATTTCTCAATTCTGATAGCTATTTTGGCTTCATTCGTCCGTAGTGGGTTCAAAGCAAAGGGTTTGATAAGCCTTGTATTGCACGCCTCTAGTATTAAGTCTTTGATCGTAATCCATTTCCGTGTTGAGAAGACTGTGTAATGAAGTTTAATGTATAATTATAAATACTTGTTTATGCTGTACTTTGAGATTTCAATTAAAATAGGATTTCTTTAAGGTGCTATTATGTGAAATACATATATTCATCATCGATTAGTTAGCTATAATTAGCTATAATTAAAATTACTTCTGTAAGTTTAATTTTCACCAAAAAGAAAATGGTTATTAAATTTGGTTATATCTTCAATTAACTTGCTTTTATCACTAGAAGAAACATAATATTGAAATTTTGAATAGCATTATATATTAATAAAAAATAAAAGATAAAAAAGAACGATTTTTAGTTGCATTGTGTTTGAAGTCACTAAAACTATCGCTTGGCTTCGTTTTCGGTTCCCTACCTATACCTATAACCTGTATAATATGTATTTTAAATATATATATATATATATATATATATATATATATATATATACATTACATAATACGGTATATACCAAAAGCGTATACAGAAAATGGTCTGGTGTTCCGGCCGATATTTCAGCGTTTGTTTGCCCCGGGAGGGTATAAATCTACCCGCATCCCGGGTATAAGTCACGGACCAGCTGTCTCGAAGCTGGGAACCTAGCGGAACCACCTAGGTAGCCTAAGTGCACTAGTTAGAAGCTAGTGCTAATGTACGGACAATGTTTAGAAAGAAATTTATGATGAAAATATTTCTGCGTTCTTGTTTTTATCATTTCAAGAGTGTTAAGATAGTTTTCCCAATCGGACTTATTCAGGACTTTATATGATTAGTGAATAATGCTTAGCATTTCTTTAATTTAAGTTTATTTTAAATACATGTATTTTAATTACCTGGAAACATATTAGAATTAAAAATAAGATGAGTTTGATTACTTTTAAATTATTGTCATTTAGACTCATTTGGTTGATAACTAAAACTAAACTAAATGCGGAATTTTCTACCGATTTCCATGAAAATCGTACTGGTTCAATCTCTTCTTTTTCCCCTCCTTGATTATGCTGATGCTAGCTACCTTGACCTCACCGAAGCCCAAATGGAAAAACTTGAGAGACTTCAGAATTTCTGCATTAGATTCATATTTGGTCTTCGCAAATATGACCATGTTTCCGAATATCGTATCAAACTCAAGTGGCTATTAATACGTTTTCGCCGTAATACTCGAATTCTTTCCCTTTTATACGGTATTTATTTACATCATATTGTTATGTTCTCACTATTTGCACTACCGTATATTTCAATTCCACAATAATCCAGTCCATCCAAAGGTTGCCTGGAAGAGATCGCCTATTGTAACCATGCCTTTAGTTTTTAAGTATTTTGTATGCGTCTTTCATTTTGGTGTACAATAAAGCATATATAAATAAATAAATAAATAAATAAAGTTAGGCTATAATACAAGTTTTTATCATAATATAGGTAAATTCTAGAAAAGGTTTAGCAAATAATTCAAGAGATCGCTGTGAATATTGAATTGGTTGAAGATGATAGATAAGGCCTTAATTACATATGTATTTCTGCGTTATAAAATGAAATACAATAAGGTTGCATTTTTCAATTATTAAGTACGTCGATGTTTAATTTATTTGTTTTGCAGTTATTTTATTAATTTTATTTTGTATTGAAGGGATAAAACTCGTGAACTGTAAGATTTAAAAGGAAATTGTAATTTCGGTACATTTTTGGTTTGCTCTTCAATGTTATAACATTTCCCTCGATAAATTTAAGTGAGATAACTATATTACATTATCAGAAAATTGAACCTAATTATAATCAAATCCACGATCAAATAAAATTCGATTGAACGATCACGTCACAAGTTGTTGTGTTCAGTCGTAAACAGATTCAAATTTCATTAGCGCCGGGGGCCGTGTCCCCCTCTGACCCCCCGTCGAGTACGTGCCTGTAAACAACTGTTTGCACCTCCAGACAGACGATTCACGACTTGAAAGTTTTCTTATTTATTTGTTTTGCACACAAATTGGGTGTAGTTTGCAAGTAGGTATTGGGTACTTTTGGAACCTATGATAAATGTGTCGAAGCAGGCATTATAGCTACTTGTAAATATATTTTATTTTGCGTAGGATAGAATTTTAAATATGGCCCATGGAGAAATGCAAGTCGTCCCGACAGATACTATTATAGAATATTTTTTGAAAAAATTAAAATCTCACCAAAATAAATTTCGATAAAATTACACATAATTTAACCAGATATTAATACTTAGACATTAAGGTTCAAATATAAACTGGATAACACTTACAGCCGCTGCCAATAAACAAACCCAATCCAAAATTTGCCGTTTTAGATTGACAGCTCAATCTTTTTTCTGATACTATATTGCCAATAATCAATCTCAGTAGTGAAAAAACTATAGCAACATGGTAAATGACAAATAGAAAAGTAGAAAACAATCCAGATTGACTTCAATCTAATTTTTTCGATTGATTATTGGCATCGGCCGTAAGTCAGTTTACAAAATGTAACAAATTACGTGTGCATTCAAAACAAGCAAAGTCACGAATGAAACAGTGCTAAAATAATGTAAAAAAATCCTTCAATATCGTTTCTGAGGGCGGGCGGCAAAACAGAAAGTTATTTGCGTGAAATTAGGATCTCATAAGACATTTGACGCGCGACTAAATTCAATTTGTTTCGCATCGAAAGGAGAATTAGATTTGCGTTGTAACGCTCACGTTCCGTAGTGAAGTTTACCGATATTGGGGTTATTTGTACCATGCATCCCACTGCTGGGCATGGAACTGTTCTACTGCTGGCCACGCTAGACCAATGTATACGAATATTGCTTAATATGCAATTTAAAAAAAATGTAATTTGGTTGGTTGCGCATTATCATAATTTGAAAATACTTATTTAAGCTTAGTTAATAGAAAAGTGTAATTTTTTGTTGCTGCTTAAAAATAAATGAAAAAAAAACTTGCTAAAAACTCTTTTGTATGAAACTTGCCTAATTCCATGTGTTTGCTAGGTTACATGTGTTTTAAGAAAACAAATTCAAATCCTAAGCCGCACAATAGGGTATTTGACTATTATCGATTTTTGGTATTATTTCGCTTACAAACACAAATTCGTTAAAAATAAAGCCTTGCTGTCAAAAAAGTATTAAAGTAGCTTGTAACATAAGGCAAATATTAACATTTAAAATAAAAGAGTGGGGGTGTAGTGGGGACATCTTGCTGTCTCTTTCACACCCGCACACTGTAATGTATAATAACCCTAGTGACGTCACTATCTTGGTTTTGAATTTCTTTTATGTTACCCCCACTACAAGTTTTAAAACGTTTCTAACTTGTTTAATTCTGAATGGATTTATAAATTTCTTTGTTTGTTAGACCATAGCTGTGGAAACGTTTTGATAAGTACAATAAAAAAAATGGAGTCAAATACCCTATTTACATGAATAATTTGGCAGACGTTAGATTATACAATTCATTTCAAATTCCTATTCATACGAATATTTAGCAACACCAGCGAGTCTTGAAATTACACATGTCATTTCAAATTCCATTCAAAATATTAACGAACTAAAACATCTGTAATTTCTGCCAAGTAGAAATAATTTCACCCCGAAACTTGCGTCAGCCAACTTTTTGAATAGCTTAAGATAAATACCCCACTACCTTGTGAAATAGAATTGCCAACAAACTTTAAAGTCGGCAAGCCGTTCTTAGAATCAGTCGTAAAACATTTCAAACTTACTTCATTAAACCTTACGTAACTAACAGGTGCCGCCATTTTGAACTTTTTTTTCAATGCGCCCGAATTAACGGTCCAACTAAACCTTTTGAAGTTCGAAAGTTAATAAAAGGATTTTGCGAGTAACTTTCTTGATATTTTTTTGTAATTTCAAATATAAATTCGTCTTCGTCGTTGGCCGTTAGAAGTCCATTGGTTAATAAATTCCTACAGATCCATTCTATGTTAAAAAAGAGAAAAATGAGCTCCGAACAATATTTGCTTTCTTACGTAAGCGACTATTGAAAGATTCTTAAGTTTAGGAAATAAAATATATTATTTATTTATTTTATTTAAATCCTTTATTGTACACTAAGTTATATGTACAGTAAAAAAATATGATGATTTTCCCTATGTCTGAACATTCATAATTATTTTAAAATAAAATGATTAGTCATCTATAAATTACTGCTCTAACACCACAATCGCATACTATTTCGTATTACTCTGGGAAGAATCTAACTAACACTTCAAAACTTTTCGTACCTTCATACTGTACAAAAGGGGGTATTTTTGACACATGCAGACTTGTTATTAAGGAACGATAGCGAGAAGGGTTGCGTCATTATCTGCGCGCCACTTGTACACGTCGCGGGGAAGATAAGGGTTGTGTTTATGCGAAGCAATCACGAAAATGTAGCCACTGGGATGAGGGATGCGGGGTGTAAGTTGAACTGTTTGCTGTAGGTTCGTTGTGTGTGGGTTTGATTCCTGGGTAATGAGATATTTTATGTAGATGAAATTTGGAGGTTAATGTTTGATTTTTTTAACTTTCCCTTTTGTGTATGCACAGCAAAAAAATGAGTAATTCTATGCAGAAATTCGTTGTGACTGAAATACGAAAATAATTCAATACGGAAAATCTTTATTTCTGAAAATAAATAATGTATTTATTTTATCTTTTATTTATTTACAATTAAATCGGTACACCATCGGTGCGCCCTCGATAAAATAACATATTGTTTTATTTATATTATATAGGTATTCTGAAAGGTGACGAGTCTTTATAGGTGTATACATTTATTATACAGAAATTGAAGCTCCAAAAATATAAATTGCTGATCCAATTTCGATGCAGTTTTTAGCACGGAACTAGCGCTACATATTTCACCCATGTAGTGAATAAAACTGTTGCAAAATAAAAGAGTGAGTGAAGCGCTCAATGAACAAAGCGAAAGCGATTAATTTTTTTCAACGCCATTGGAATTTACACCGACAGACAGCTAACAGTCGCGTCGTCGCATTTTATTTCACTAGCTGATGCACGTGACTTCGCATGAATTACTATTTATGTCTTTTAGAGTAACGGTATTTACTCTAAAAGACAAAAACATAACAAATATAAAAACTATTTCGACTGCCTCGGTGGCGTTGTTATATAGGGTACGGTTACAAAGCTGATGTCTCGGGTTTGAACCCCGGGTTGGGCAAAGTGATATGGGATTTCTATTCATTATCAGCCATGAGTAAGGAATTTGTGCCCGATATGGCGATAGGATCGTCACCTGTCACATCATGGGCACATTGACAGCCTCCGTGGCGCAGTTGGTTAGACGCCGCCTGTGAAACGCGAGGCCGCGGGTTCGATCCCCGCACCGAGAGAAATGTTTGTGCGGCCCACAAATATTTCTTCCGGGTCTGGGTGTTTGTGAGACCGAAAAGTCTCTCGTAGTTCCTGATACCCACGACACAAGACTCGATCTTAGTGTGGGGTCAGGACTATGTATGTGACTGTTGGGTGTTATTTATTTATTATTTTTTTATTTTTATTTTTATGGGACGGAACATACAAGGAGAAATGTGGGTGTCCTGGCACCTCTACCCCTTCTGGGAAAATGGCATGAGTTAATGTATGTATGTGTATAAAAACTATGTATGTGTATTAAAATACATATCTTGTTTCGTGTAAATTCATATTTGTCCTAAAGATCAAATCTACAGCCTCCCCTTTTACGGCCGGCATATAACAACTGCTATACAGATGCCGTCAAAATGAACGTATGTAGGTAATATTTTACTTATTTCGGCCATAAAACTCTGCAAACTTGTGTTGCATACGATTTATTCAAAACAAAAGGCGTTTCCTCTTTTATTACCCATGATATATTGTGTTCATAAAAAGGGTATAAACCATTGCTGCCTATCTCGTGTTCTGTCCCTTTCGCACGTATCCTTTATTATATATTGCCATCTCTTTCTACCTTCAACATTTGCGCAGTATTATCCAGTTGTGACGTTACTTCTCTTATTGCTAGAGTTTTTGTTGAGGAATCGAATTGACTCGCTTTCAGAGAATATGGTTCATACAGCCTCCGTGAAGCATGGAGCTTTGTAAAGAAGCGGGTTCGATGTCTGTGTAAGGAAAAATATATGTGTAATTGATAAATATACATTGTAAGACAATTAGTATACAACGACACCTCATAATGTGTGTATTTGATCGAAGCTTGTGACATATAATATATTGGATATTATTTTTTCCTCTCTTTAACCCATTTCTATCACACTAACAAAAATGTAATTCCCATACATTGATTTAAAAACTAAGGATAGGCCCTTCAATACATTTGGTATTTCAAAAAGGTGACCATGAAAATCGCGCTAAACTAAAAATTAAATTCACTTAACAGATTTCGTCTAAACGGTGATAAAAATATTATCTTCATTTCTACTAAGCTTCCTGTCATGATACAAGTAAGCATTATCAAAATCTTTGCGAGCGACGACTAATTTGAGTAACGCTCTACTATAAATAGTATACTATAAATGTATTGGAGCGCGCGCACCAATTACGTCTGAAGACTACGCACTTTTCGCCCTGTCCATATATTTATATCAATGTTCCCATTAAAAATATTACTATTTTAAAGCGACCCTGTGTTTCATACCCAGATTGGCGATAGTTACTAAGAAACCCTGAGTGATGAGTCTTGGTATTAACATTCTTCGATACCTGTGCTATACAGCTGTTTAATTATCTATACAACACAGAATCAAATTTATATGTCTGTGAGATAAACATAATCATACCTATTGTAAAAATATTCGTCGTCGAGAATTGAACCCGCACCGCGTCACAACGCCCGCCGAGTGTGCACGGAAGGACGCGGACAAGCACCCGTGTGTGCTTCGTAATTAATAACTCACGAGGTGTGTAGGGTTGCCGGTTCAAATATTATGAACAAATTCAAGGAATTTTGATAAATAAATTATTACACGGTTTGATACTTATATGGAAAATCTTGGACTTGCGATACTAAATTAAAAAATAGTTACTGGATATATTTGGTATGGGTGGGTATACCCACCTTTTGTGGTTTGTGAGACCGAAAACTTTCGTAGTTTTTTGATCTTATTTTGGTGTCAGGATTATGTACGTGACTGTTGCCTGTTGGGTGTATTTATTTACCGAACCTGCCTATATTAAAACGAAGCTTTTAAGTAGTGACCAAGATATTTGTATAATATGATATGTATATCATTGGTTTCTTTTATTAAACAGGTAATGCCGAACGTTAATTGCCAGTGAGAATATCAAATAGGGATCTGACTAACTGTTAATTTAAAATATCGAAAGCTTTAATATGCTAGTCAGTTAGACACATATAAATAGTTCCAGACAGAACATTCCACTTGTTTTATTTTTTATTTTATTTTATTTATTTAAGGACATCCTATGGTAATTACATTTACATTGTTTCATAAATCGAATACACTTACAATTTGGTAACATGCTAAATGCACTACTTGCAGGCGTCACAACATGCATTGAATAACAAATAACTGCTAAGCAATACTAAAATCTAATTAAAATAAAATCTTAAAATCTACAATCATAAAATTAAAATTAAACAAACTGAACTATTGACAAAATTAGAAGTTAAAATCAAAAAACAATAGTAAATACTATAAAAACAATAATATTTGTAGAATTCATTTTCTCTCTTTTTTTCTTAATTCAAGTCTTCCGTAATATTTAATGTTGTGGCAGCCCTGTAGATGGCGAGGGGGCGCGATAAGCGTTCCACTCCTAAATCAAGCGAGCTAATGACCCGAGCGCAATCATCTGCGCTTGTGCGGTACATACGTACTTGTCTACGATATACTCTCTCATTGTTATTATATGTGGGATTAGTGTTAATAATAGTCTTGGAATAAATAGCAGTAGCAATCATAAATAGTAAGTGAAGTCGATAATAGTTCACAAGTTATATAAATAAGCGAAATTTTGCGATTTGCGATATTCACCGATCAGCTAATATTTTTATACGATCTCGTGTTAAAGAAGAAACTGAGCAGTCAATTTTGTGTGTGTAATTTCGGAATTGAAAAATGGTTATAAGCGTTTTCAATAGATACAAGATAACACACAAAAATAATTATGATTTAAGTACAAAATCCAGTCCAATTTTTTTTAGTTTCAACTTGATTGAAAATTCTCAATAATAATAATAGTTAACTCAAATATTATTAAAGATACTTCTGTATCAGCCCATATACGTCCTACTGCAGTGCACGGGCCTACTCTACAATCGAGAGTGGTTAGGCCATATAGTCCACCACGCTGGCCTACTGAGGATAGTGGCTAGTGGCCTATAAAGATACTTAAGTATAAGTTATTTATACGTAACCCCATAAAGACGTCATATTACACACTTACTTAAATTACATCCCAAAAACGAGAAATAACTTAGCGCTTAAAATCTCGAAAATTACATCCAAAATCTCCGCCCGTTAATTTGCGCAAGTTTACGGCAAAAACTAAGATTTTCATCAACAAGCACTTATCCTCGACAAATAAAGACATAACTCCAACTCGCGAACTTCCAAATAGTGCAGGGGGTTGGTAGTGTAAATAGTCTTGGGGGTTACTCCGTACTCTGAAACGACGAATGCTCGAAAATCGCACGTAAAACTGTACGAAAATGCGTAAATAATAACAAATGTTCGAATCCTGTATTGTACGTCGTAATATTAGACTAAGAAATTCGAAGTGAGGGATAAGTTTCATAGACACTAGTAAAAATTTTAGACGCGGAAATATTTTCTTTTATGTTTAATTAATTTTATTGGAATAATTAAACATGTTCCAATAATATAATCTTGGACAAACTGCTGATAAAAATATCAATTAAAGGTTACAACATTTATTATAAATAGTACAACATCAAATTGAATTAGTAGAGAAACAAAACAGAAGTGTGAACAAAAAATAACAACGTAATTATTAAAAAAATATTTAAAATGTACAAAAAATATTAAATGTATGCTAATATGTAGACTTTCATCGTCCGAACATTCGAACTACGTGTTCGAGTATAGAGAAACCCCCCTTATTCGTGTGACGTGCGATCTCACTCCGCCATATTTCCACAAGTTGGGTAATTAAAATCACTTTTAAAAAGGAAACTCGGGCGTAAATCGCGGCTGTAAGTTTCCAGAATGGCTCCTTTTGGCAATCACCCGTCCATGTGTCAGATTTATTGGCCAGTTAATAGAGTTTGCGATTGCTATTCTCGGCGTAGCGATAATTAAATACGTATGATTGGTCTATGTTTTTCTTTTCTTATCTGAAGAGAACCGAATATATAATTGCTTAAAAGTTCGTACAACATGGATCTTACAATATTGGTAGCATTAACGAAAGTGACATTTTGCTATGCAAATGTTTTGTTTATGATTAGATCAATTTAATTTGAGTCTATGAGTGAATTATGCCGTATTTTTAATGTTTCTTGCTAGTCCACATTCTGTAGAATGGTGGCTAAATTGAATTTTAACTGTTTTAATATTTTAAGTTTCAATCTTACATGGCGATTGTGTTTCAAAATATTGTTTTTTGATATATTATTTTCTTCATACCATTTCTGAAAATACAAAGAATGCAAAAACAAATAAAAAACAGAAATAACAAGCGTTGATATTCACAGAAATCACAAAATACATTAATACTACACAAAACTTTAGTATGCCAGTTTTTCATACTACAATGTTGGTAACATTAACGCCTAGTTTCCCACTAAAATATCCATAATAACATTAAAAAACTACAATAAATCCTCGACGTTTACTTAAGCAGTGTGGCCAACGTTACAGCACCGTACAGTCAGCAATATAAATCGCTGAACACTTCACATATTTTGATAACCTTTTTATGAATTAAAATTTGTACGTACTACTCTGTAGTCCTAAAACATAACCAAGTTAAGTCATATGTGCCGAGAAGTGCCATACGATATTGAAAATAGTTATTATTTTGGATAATGAGACAATTCCAAATCTCGTGAATGTGTAGCGACTTATGTTGCGGACTGTACCATTTAATTTCAATGGCTGAACGTAAAATCGGACTCCACGATTTGTTGGCAGTGATTCATTTCTTTAACTCGGTTTCTCGCGAATTTCACACGGTTCAATGATTCCTGATTTTTTAAGTATACAATGTTTTAAAGCGTTGTTTGAGATTAAGTAGAGTGACCTGATTTTATAACGTTTTTGTGTGTAGTGATTCTTATAAACGGATTTCTCTGACGAGGTTTGTAGTATTACTCACATACATTGTTGTAAATGGAATCGGTGTGTAAGAAATGTGGTTCAGAATATAATATATTAATCATTTGATGCTCAATATTTCGCATATTTCATTTTGTTTTGTCCAGCGGTGAGATGTTCAGGGGCTTAGGTTTAGGTACCTTTTAAAACATATAATATTTTTTTTAACGTTCAATTTATCAAATGGCAACAATCAATACTGATTTATCCCATTCAACAATTCGATTCCATTTAAACGTTGATTCAAAGTTCAAATCTAAATATGTATGTACTGAATCTATTTCCCCTTAATGGAAACACACAAAACATCAACACCACACAACAATAATTCCGAAGCACCGCAACCAAAAACATATTTCACACGCAAGCATGTAAATATTCAATTTGGCGGCTATCTGCGTACGCCTAAACTGATTATCACAGGGCCGGCGGCAGGTGCGGCAGTGGGGGGTCGCGTGCCACGCGTCACTTCGCACACGCGATTAAGATAATGCGATTTGAGCGGTGGCCCCCGGCGTTGTCCTTAATTAACGCCGGCCGACGGTCGCGGATTCAATTTGATATTTACTTCGCGCTTCATGGAGCTTACTGGTGATCGCGCGTGGATGGGTTTGAATTTTATGCATGTTTAAGCAGGTTGAGTTAATTGTAATGTTTAATCGTTGATACACGATCACAATCGATTAAATTAGTGAAATATTCCAATTTATTTTCAATTAACATGTTATTGATTGTCTAGTTACATTGCGGAGTGCAACATGCTTTATGCGAGAAGTTTACGAGTGAACAAAATTCTTAGGAATTTGGCATGTTAAATTTGATTGAGAAACCTTTTTGTTTTTTGTTTTTGGTAAAGTAATAAGATAAGGCTATCCAAAATAACAAAAAAATAGAATGTCTTACCTAAAATATAAATAAAACTAAGTCCCTCCGCGTCGCACCACGACACAAAAAACCCACATTCAAAGAAGTATTAACGACAATATAAAACTATACGATGAATTTATGTCGTCGTTCGCATAACATCTTAATGCGGAGTGAGGCTCAAAAGCACTTTATTTACCCTTAACATTCAATGGAGATAGGAGTATATATTTTTATGAGAAGTAACATCACTATGCAAACGATCGCGGCTAAGGAATCGTGAAAACGGCCGTCAGAATGGACTGCAGGGACGAAGCGGTCACTGTCCTTGGAGATTTGACCGCACTGGCGTATTTGAATATTATTTTATATTTGTGAGATGTGAATTCGAAATTTCTTTTGTTACAAATAAATGCGGATCAGTTTATGAAAAAAAATTATAAAAGCTACTTGGAGTGTTTGTTAAATAAGATTTAAGATACAGGTTAGACTTAAGTTACATAAATAATGTGTTTATTATTTCACTCAAAACGTTTATTATTTAAAACCGTGGATGTTGATATATATAGTCTATGTTTATAACATTGCTAATATCCATAAACTGTGGAATCTTTTTATCAGATTGGCACCTTATCAAAATCTAGGTCGTTTACCCATGAAACAATATATATTAAGTTTTATTCGCTCATTTATAAAATATATGTATGAGATAATTATTTGGCCCAGCAAGCGACTCTGACCTAAAACGTTGTTAGATCATAATAAACGCGTCCTTTCCGTGAATTATAATCCCTAATGCGATATAGACGCGTTTAATGAGACGACTAATCGGCAAAAAGACTATTCACTTTCCGTCCGACCCGCCATCGGTTTAACATATCAATTCGATACAGAGTAAAAACGCAATAAAACGAAAACTAGCCAGGCCCCCGACATTGTGCGAATTTTCGCCATATAAGTGTGGGCCTGACAGTTAAATTGCCGAAGTTAATGCATAAATAAAAGGTAACAATATAGGCCGGCCCGGGGGTGGGGGGTCATTGTCCCGTCACGTTCGGGATGTGTTCTTTTTGTTGTCAAGTTTGCGCGGTTAATGGTCCGTGACTTATTCGTGTTTGGGTTACGTGTCACTTCTTTTGTTGTTTTGTGAATTATGGACACGATGTGGATTACTTAGTACGTACCTGGACATTGTTTCTGCTTGATAAAGATCCCTGTTGATGTTTATTAAGTAACGGAGAATGAGCAAGTAATATTTATTTTGTAAAGTAATTCAGTATTAATTTAGAGGGCGATTGAGTTGACAGCGGAACGGACTCCATTGCGATATTATGTAGGCATAGGAACTTTTTTTATTTTATTTATTTTTATTTATTTTTTTATTTATTTTTATTTTATTTATTTTATTTTTATTCTCAATATGTCTAGTAGTTTCTCTGGCTACAATATCCTTCAAACCGAAATACAACAGTGCATTTACACTGCTGTTTGGCGGGAGAAATAGATATTGTTTTATTCATTTCATATTCTCCACAGTTCAGTCGTTTCAGAGCGTGTGTGTTATGAAGCTCACCTATCACTTGGGTCCAGCGAGGATATGAAGTCGGCCGTGGTGGCATGGGTGATGGAGCTTTCTATATACTATCACTTTGAATTTAAATTCCTAAAGCTACGAGAACACTAAAATTTTCGGGATAAAATGTAGCCTATGTTTTAATCCAGATTGTCAGCTATAACTAAACCAAATTCCATCAAAATTAGTTCAGTCGTTTTTGCGTGAAATAGTAACACACATCCATACATCCATACTCACAAACTTCCTTTATAATATTAGTAAAGATAAGGATATACAGCTGATGCACTCACCACTCTCAGACACGGATGAGGGCGAGCGTTCCGCAGTGGACACTCCTGAGGATGACTCCAACGAGGACATGGAGTCGGCCCTGGTGGCGTGCGTGATGGAGCTCTCAGAGAGACTGCGCGCGTCCCGCGGCGCCGCCTGCAGCTGCGTCAACCGCCGTCGCAGGTAGCGCTGCTCCCGAGCTAGTTGCTCTTTGTGCCCTGAGTGCCGCTTTTCCCGTTCCTCCAGGCTCTAAAACAAAAATTATATATCAACACCCAACAGTCACTTACATACGCGTGGCTTCTCCGGCAGTAAAAGTCTTTTTTCGAGGTCATTTGGTGGGTCCAAAAAAAGGAACCAATCCACACAAGTGCCAAAATCGAGATAAGGACACACAAGCTTTAAAAAATGACCCCTTTGTCTACCCTGTAAAGATCAAAATGATCTGACAATTTTGATAGTGCAAAACATTTCCAAGTTCAACTAATAAAACAATAGTAGTTCTATAAACTCAACAGATCCACGCCACATGGTCACCCAACAATCCAAAAATTAATTGAAATTGCTTACATTTACATTAGTACAATATTATAAATAAACTTTATTTAAAACAACAAACGATTTTACTATGTACAAAATTATGACAAGAATGACCTTTTCTCAAACCTGAGATTGAGCGGGTTGATTCTGTTTTGCGTAAGTAGGTCCATTTACATCTTTAGTTCATTATTTTGTCACTCGCTTTGCATGGAGGAAAGTGGACAATAATTAATTTCCAACCCCTGTTAATTTACTTTCTGATTGATTTCGTTGCGGGTCAAAGACAAGTTAGACATTCCTGTGTTAGACAAGTTAGACATTCTCGGTGTCATTACAATGCATGCCACTCCAAATCCAGGCTGACATAACAATTTTTTAATAATTTAATCAAGAATAAGCATTAAAAGAGTAAACAAATTCATATTTCAATTCATTGAAATGCAATAATGAAATTTCCGTACTCCGTAGCTCTCGCAAATTCGAACTGAAACCGTAGGATTCGGCAACCCTGATTTATTAATCATTAAACCACGTACCCCGTGCATTAATCACGGTAATGCTGATCTACCCTCATCGGAAAACGGAACATAAACTGAGCCTGAATAGCGACTAAACTATGGCACATCGGTGGCGTGAACTTTGGGTTAATGTGGGGAAATATTACATTTTTCTTACATTATGGGAATATATAGCTGTGATATAGTTTTTTTTGAATAGAGTATTTGACGACAGTCGATTTTTGAAAAACACTAATACCATTAAAATAAAACATTTCATTTCTGCGAAACACCTTTTACATGTGAAATTAGTATTTGTAAACTCCAATACACATGTACAGTTACCTAAATGTAAAATTAGTGTTCTCAATAAACAACATGAACTTTCCAACGGTTTGAAATGCAGTTTAATATTAACTGTTACGAAGGCGGCGTGTAAACAGTTTTTAAAATCATAAATTTCAGCTAGTGCACACTGCAGACTGCATGTTTGAGTTATATTTCCGCTTTGGCTGAAAAAAATTGCTGTAAGCGCCTGGGGCCCTACTATATAAATCCGAAACGAAGTTCAAAACTTCGGATGATCGAAGTTTATATACGATACGAATGTACCTACATATACTTATGGTCGCTTTTGACTTATGGTCGTAACAATAGACTTATGGTTACGATGTACGTTATACAAATTCGAACTTTTACAGAGTAGATACATTCGTATCGTATAAAAAACTTCGATCGTCCGAAGTTTCGAACTTCGTTTCGTATGAATATAGTAGGGCCCCTGTATACGTCAAAGCTAAATAAATAGGGATTGTGTACATGTGTTGGAAGTTATTTTTTATTGGGTAAAGGGGAGGTAAATAGAGGAGAATTGGGTGATATGGATTTTGCTTTGTCATTGAAATACTGTTCGAATTAATGTTACTTATAAATGTGTTTTTTGTTATTCTGGGTTTGTCTAGTCGCCTAATAAAAGAGGTCTAACATAAAAGGCGTTTGAGCCGTAAGATTTTGGTTTAGAAACTCTGATTGGGGAACCCCCTTTGTTTGACTCATCCAGTATAAATTATTTATACATAAACTCAAACTTTTTAACCCAGAAGAGTTAGACAGAGATTCGAGTACACCCACATTTCGCCTTGTATTTTCCGCCTCACGATGTGATAGCCGAGCTTATCACCATATCGGGCACAAATTCCTAACTCCGGGCTGGTAATGAATAGAAAAATCCAATATCACTTTGTCCGACCCGGTATTCGAACCCGAGACCTCAACTTTGTAACCGTAACCTAGAACAACTTCGCCACCGAGGCAGTTGTTACTACTATATGACGCTTTGAAAAACATATGGTTTCAACATATAATATTATTTTAAACATATTATTACATCATTTATTTCTGTATCGGCCCATATACGTCCCACTGCAGGGCACGGGCTTCATCTACAATCGAGAGTACGATTGCGAGTGGTTAGGCCATATAGTCGGCCATGCTGGCCTAGTGCGGGTTGGCGGACTTCATATTCATAGAAATTCTTATAAGTCGTTTTGGTATGCAGATTTCCTCACGACGCGATGTTTTCCTTCACCGTTTTAGTGCGTGGTGATTGACTGTGTCTTGTGTATATTGATACACACATGACTCCGAAAAGTCAGAGGTTTATTTACTGACAAAGAGACATTTATTTAACTTCTTTTATCGTCAAATAAAATATTATATTCATATTTTATTTTTGTAGTTGGCTGTGCCCAATTTCGAGCCTACACCTTCTCATTTTCTGTCCATACCGAATAAAGCTATCACTCACACCGACCCTTATAAATAGACGTCAAAACAGTTTGTTTAATAAAAAAAAAAACCCTCAATCCAACGGACGTTCGATCCATCATTTCACGAGCCCCTTAAACTTACTTTTTGAGAGTCACCGGTTCATATCCGTGGCATATTTCGATTATAAAAACACGTCAATCAATCGACCCTGTGCCGGTCAGTTTGTTATTAATATTTATAATAGGCGGGTTCCCTTCAATATAAAAAGTATTATATTCAGTACAGAAATAATTAGCTCACCGATGTCATATTATTGACCATAATATATCCTTTGGGCATATCATATCCAATATAGCCATATTTGGGAAGTCAAATTCAAATTCAAAATGTTTTATTGTGGTACATAGGTAAATACATAGGTGTTACATTGGTATCTGCTTCGCACAGCTATGACCCGCCACATAGGCATACAATAATTAAGAGGACGGGTAACGCCAATGACCTTGCTCGAACGGGCGGCACCAAATCTCATGCACCGGCGCACGCCGGCTCACGACGTGCGAGCGAGCGCGCTGCTTTATACCTATTCATTCATTATTTCGCTGCGGACAAAACGATATATTCGTAGTGTTATTTCGTCGTGGGATACAATAAAATCCATTGTTTATACTAAAAAGGATAAAATATTACCTAATGAACTTCTGAACATTGATGCCACACCACATAGATCTATCGAACTTGTAAATCAACACTTCGCTAACTTAGGGTCTACCTATGCAAACAAGATCTTAAACGATAATAACTTTAATATAATTAACTCTCAAACTGAATTCAAAACACATGTAACACTTAATTCCATGGCCATGTTAGAAACCGACGACAAAGAAATTCAAGCTATAATCTTAGGTCTTAAACATGATAGTGCAATCGGTTGGGACGGTATATCTAACACTCTGTTGAAGAAGTGTAGTAACTATATCGTACCAATTATAACTCACATAACTAACCTTTGTATTAATACCGGTGTTTTTCCTGAATTATTTAAAATAGCCATAATTCATCCAATACATAAGGGTGGAGCAAGAGACTGTGTCAATAACTACCGCCCTATCTCGGTTCTACCAGCACTCTCTAAAGTCCTTGAAAAGGTTATGAATAAGAGACTCCTTTCATTTTTAGAGAAATATGACATCATTTCACCTAATCAATACGGTTTTAGGGCTGGTAAATCTACTTCTGATGCCGTTACTGCCTTAGCAAATCACATTGCTAAAAACCTTGATATGAAAAACAAGTGTATAGGTATATTTTTAGACTTGGCCAAGGCATTCGACACGGTCTCTGTTCCACTGCTCCTGAAGAAGATGAATAATGTTGGAATACGCGGAAACGCTTTTACACTTTACAAAAGCTATCTTACCCATAGGGTTCAAAGGGTTAAAATAGGCGATATAATAAGCAACGACGAATTAGTCTCATACGGTGTACCACAAGGTAGTGTTCTTGGTCCTAGCCTCTTCTTGATATACATAAACGATTTGTGTAACCTCAAAATTCCTAATTGCAATATATTTTCTTTTGCTGATGACACAGCATTAGTTTTCTATGGCCAAACTTGGGAAGAGGCTAGAATCAAGGCGGAATGTGGATTACACCATACAATGCTATGGCTTCGTAGTAATTTACTTACGCTCAATACATTAAAAACGAAATACTTAACCTTTGGCATTTACCGAAACCAAATTCCGGAAAGTGGGTTTAGTGTCAAGGCACATTCATGCGATAATTATAACTTTATTACACTGGACTCGTCATGTGATTGTCCTATCTTGGAAAGAGATACAGAAATTAAATATCTTGGTGTTGTTCTTGACCAAACCATTACGTGGATTCCACAAATTGATAGGATAGCTGTAAGGCTTCGTAAACTGATATTCATATTCAAAACATTACGCCACGTTGCAGACCCGAAGCTTCTTAAAACAGTATACTATGCGATGGCACAATCTATCTTGGCTTATTGTGTGAGAGTTTGGGGCGGTGCTAAAAAAACTCACCTAATCAAAGTAGAAAGAGCCCAACGATTGCTCCTTAAAGTTATGCACTTTAAACACTACAGATTTCCCACTGAACAATTATATTCGCTATGTGATGTGCTTACAGTAAGATCATTGTTCATAGTGGATATTATAGTTAATCAGCACAAAAGTCTCACTTATGTTCCCCAACAACTCAAGAAACGAAGACATTACAAAGTGTGTCCTACTATTCCCCATAGAACTAGTTTTATTCGCAAATTCCCATTATTTCTTGGTCCATTTATATATAATAAAATTAACGAACATTTAAATATAGTCTCACTCAACAAACACGAATGTAAAAGCAAAGTAACGGTTTGGCTAAAAACTAAGACTTATGACTACGTCGAAAATTTATTCGCAACTATTAAATGAACTGAAGTTGTAATAATACAGATACAATATAACTCTCATAAAATGCATTATAAATTATACGAATATACAAATTTCTTATATAAAATAATTGCATGCAAAATCACTATTTAAACCTATACCTCCTCCTTTCATCATAATTAACCGAGTCTAATCACGCATAGCAATATATGTATTCTAGTATATGTGTGTGTGTGTATGTATGTATGTATATGTATATATATGTGTAAAATGTGTATATTAATGAGTATGTTGTATGTATGTAGATATATATGTATATGAATGAATGTATATATGTGTGTGTATATGTATATTTTACTTATCTTTTCCTTTTCCCTCGTATTTATAGTGTTCCATAAAACATACAGGAAGCTTCTAGTATCTAAGATACAGGCTAGGCCTAGTTTAGATACTAGAGATTACATGATAACAATTATATACACAAGATCTATTATTTTTCTATTTTAAATCGAAATAGCAAACCATATACATGTTACACATTATAATTTTAAGTACGCCTAAAAGTTCGCAGTCTTAGTGGTATAACTCAACGCAATGTTTTTGTCATCAAATTTATTTAGTACTACCGGCATTTTATAAATAATTATTGTTAAGTACAATAATTATAAGATAGCATGTTTAGTTTTGTAAATTGTATATTTAAGCTAAAACAATAAAGATTTTTTATTATTATTATTATTATTTCACTCGATGTTCCCATCGAGTACAGTTAGGACCGTAGTGTATGATTAATTCACTTACAAACGTCACAGCTATCGTGGCAGAATTGCACGAACGCTGACCGTTAAACGAGAAGACGCGGGTTCGGTCCCCGCACTTGTAGTTCAATTTTTGTGTTTACTTATTTCATCTATCTATACCAATATTACATGTTAGATTTTTAATATTTTTATTTTTGTTTTTCTTTTGTAATATTACAAAGAGGATAGATACATTTATATTTTTGGATTTTTATTTACAATGAAACTCAAAAATTACTGGACCAATTTAAAAAAATATTTCGATTTTCTAATGGTCTAATTCGGGATTAACAGAACTATATATTTACCTGAAGAGGTTGAAATAAGGGTTTAAATGGAAAATAAAAATGTTCAAAAAAAATTATCTCGAATGGTTTTTATTTTTCATTTCAACCCTTATTTCAACTCCTTTAGCCAAACATACAGCCAATGTTACTCCAGGATAATGTTGGATTCGAATGGTGAAAGAATTTTAAGATTAAGTCGGTCGGTTAAGTAATTTTTGTGTTTATTCATAATAAACAAATATCGAAATATTCAAAAATCTAAGATACAAAAATGTAAAAATACACATGTTACAAAAATGCAAAAAATGAAATGTTTCTTTTATAAAATATTATAGGTTAGACATATAGATGAATTTATAAACAAAAACAATCGTATCAATGCGGGGATCGAACCTGCGGCCACAACAATCATCTAGCGATCGGTCAAACCTTCGGGCCAACATTACTTACTTCTCGGTGACCAAATTACCGGTAACTATCAATTATATTAGTGCCTATTTTGGTGTTTAAATGTTACCTACTATTTCAAATATGATCGGAACATAACAATTCATTTATTTATATGTTGGGTAGGTCTCTCATAAGTTGCATGAAATTCAATTGAAATATTAAAACATCGCACGATACTTATATTTTACTATGTAGGTACAATATTATGATCGTTAACTTTAACAAAATAAATATACTATTATAGTACAGTTACTTTCTACTAAGAACATAAATAATAATTTTATAAAATATGGTAGAATATTTTTTTCAAAAAAATATCTTCAATGATTTTTATTTTCCATTTTAACTCATGTCAACCCCTTTAGGCAAATATACAGCCTATGTTACTCCAGGATAATGTTGGAATCGGATGGTGAAAGAATTTTAAGATCGGTTGAGTAATTTCTGGTTTATTCATAATAAACAAAAATCGTAATATTCAAAAATCAAAAATACAAAAATGTTAAATAAAAATGTTACAAAAATGCAAGAAATAAAATGTTTCCTATATAAAATATTGGGTTAGATAGTAGATAAATGAATTTATAAATAAAAACATTTGTTTCGATGCGGGATCGAACCCGCGGCCACACGTTTTTATTTGGCATCCAAGCAACAGCGCCACAGTTGCAGTGACGTAGTATAGTAATTTACTACGGTTAGACCGGCCGTAACCATTCTCAATGAATGTGTCGAGCGAAATAGCAATATTAAATTTACGTTGATATTGCGAAGACAAGCGACATAGGTCCGTTTAGCACGGCGGTTCGTCCCGCAATGATTTGTTGGGCGACAGCGGGGACGTGCTCGCGATTTAGAGTATCGATAATGTGAAAAATTCGTTAAAAATAAATGAGACAGAAATTAGAAAAAATAAAAAGAAGGTCCCATCCGCCTTGCATTTCTTAACATCCTGATGATAATAAAATAATCCTAGTGCTCGTAGTTTAAGAGAAAAAACGTTATAAATGCGAAAATAGAGGTCACTTTGCAATTTTATTTCAAGTACTTTTAATACACTTTTAAGAATTCTGAAAAGAAGGGCCCAAGCTCCATATAGTGTAGATCAACATATATATTTTTTGAACACCTAATAATAAAGATCACCAAGAAAAAGCGTTGTGAAAAAGGCCATTTCACATAGACCCCGCTCTTAAGGCTAGAAAATAAAATAAATTTAAAAAAAAATAACCAAACAATTAAAATGTAAAAACATAACCAATAACAAAACTACAACATTAAAATAGAATAAAAAATAATACAACAAAAACATAAATTCAATTAGACACAATTTCAATGATTACTAATTATTAAAAAATAATAATTATAATGTGTCGACGGGTAATAAAAAAAATCGACTCCATCGTATTTGGATTTCAATAAAGAAAAAAAGGAGAGGTAATCAAGGCAATAAAATCCCAAAAACTGGAGAAAGCCCCAGGGCCGGACAAGATACCTAATGAAATGCTCCAGGGAACCATAGACGAAATCAGTCCTGTGCTGGCAAAACTTTTCAATGAAATCTTACAAACAAGGCAAATTCCAGAAGAATGGACCGAGTGTCACATAATTCTGCTACATAAAAAAGGCCCCAGAGACGAGATTGGGAACTATAGGCCAATCTCTCTAATATCAAACATATATAAAGTATTTGCTAAAGTGATCCTGGAAAGAATATCATTAACACTAAACGAAAACCAACCCGTGGAGCAGGCGGGATTCAGAAAAGACTTCAGCACAATAGATCACATTCACACAATAAAACAGTTGATACAGAAGTATAACGAATACAATAAACAAATCTACTTGGCTTTTATAGATTACTCCAAGGCATTCGACAGCCTCAGGCACCAGTACATATGGAGGAGCCTTGAACAACAAGGGGTCCAGAGCAACTATATAGAAATAATTAAGAGTATATACAAATCTAGCAAGGCCAGTATCAAACTAGAATCAACAGGTCAACCATTTCCTATCAAAAAGGGCGTTCGTCAAGGTGATCCTCTCTCCCCTACGCTATTTAATGCCGTGCTGGAGCACATCTTTAGACAATTAAACTGGGACCACTTAGGTCTGAACATTAATGGAGCTCGCCTAAACCACCTAAGATTTGCCGATGATCTTGTGCTTCTTGAGGAGAATCCAACAACAATAGAACAAATGATACAGAACCTAGCAAATATAAGTAGAGAAGTTGGTCTGGAAATCAATTATAGTAAAACAAAATTGATGACAAACTCAAGGGAAATAAACGTCATGCTAGATGGCAACAAGATCGAATATGTCAAAGAATATATCTACTTAGGACAGATAATATCCCCTTCAGATGAAATGACAAAGGAAATAAACAGACGAATAGCCCAAGGATGGAGAAAATATTGGTCACTGAAGGAAATAGTGAAAAGTAAGGATCTAGGCAACCACATAAAAAAGAAAACATTCGAGACCTGTATTCTACCAGTTCTTACTTATGGCTGTGAAACTTGGTCAACAACAGTATACCACAGGGAAAGGCTAACAAAATGCCAACGTGCCATGGAAAGAAGCATGCTAGGGTTAAAAATTAAAGACAGAGTCAGGAACATAGACATAAGAACAAAAACAAAACTCACAGACATTCTTACCCAGATAGACGTCCAAAAATGGAGATGGGCTGGACATATGCTACGTAACCCCACTAACAAATGGAGCAAACAAGTCACCCTCTGGCAACCAAGAGACGGTAAAAGAGGTAGGGGGCGACAAGTCAGGAGATGGGAAGATGACTTGAAACAGACAGCGGGACCATTCTGGTTAAGAGTAGCAAGGGACAGGACCCATTGGAAGAACTTGGAGGAGGCCTATGCCAAAAGGCACACCGAACTTAGGGACCTCTTGTAACCCTTTGTTTAGGAATAAAAGGCTATTATTATTATTATTATTATTATTATTATAAAGAAAAAAAAAACAAAAAGTTTTCTACATAATTATCTATTAGGTACTTATTTTCTAATCTTCTTATTATACGTGAATTAGTTAAATTATAAAAAAAACGTCCGTTAAATTTTGCTATTCATAATAGTCCTACATATTTTAACTAATATGTGGCATGTGGCAACATGGCAGAAAAAATGATTTCATTCACTTGATAGTAATAATATCAAACGTCCAGCTGACAGATATCCATTTTTCTGTTTATTTGTTCAAACAAAGGTCTCGGCCGTTGAAGTTAATGAGCTGTTAAATAGCTAATAGTGATTATATTGACGTCTATGAATAACGTTTTTGAATGAGCTCATATTAACTGCATTCGAAAACTGCTTTAATTATTTATGAATAAAGAGGTAAAGCTAGTAAGCTAGCTTATATTTCATTACAATTATCTAAAGGTTTTTTCACAACCTTTGAAACTCGAAAAGGTCCGCCACATTCCCCATGCAGATTGGAAAAGTTTTCAAATAACCAATTAAATTATAACGGGTCAATATTGGGCGTATCGGGGATACAATGTTTAAAATTCATCAGCCGGCTCATTTGCATAGTTTAGCTTACGCACGCGGTTTCCTCTGGTTTTATCTGGTGAATGTTTATGTACTGTTTGTTTTGTGTTTACGGTTGTGGAAATGTTATATAATGTAAAACACCAACAAGTCAAAATAATTTACAATTCTTGATTTTTTCTTCAAAAATTAGTGAGGAAAGTAAAATAATTTGTAGAAATCTTCTTTTCCTCGTCACTTCGTTTTTCTCGTTTCTAAAGGTTGTGATCCCCTAAAAATGTAGAAAAATTCGTGTTGTTTCTCTCAAAGAAACCTGGTTTCTTGGAAAATGTGGTTAAGATATCCAGCGGTAAAAAAAAACATTTTTATGGAATACGGACTGATGTCATGATGATGTATTTTCACTATATGATTTCACTCAATCATGTGACGTTTTATTAGAATTCTTGCATAAAAACTTGCCTAAATGGGCCGTGAAATATAAAACTATAGCCTCGATTTCCATGTCAAGAAAATTAATATATTAGGTCTTATGACTCGGATCTAAAACAGCAGGTAAGACAATTTAATGTTGCTTATATTTTTATTCTCTTATGTCCATCCCATGGTAGTCGGTAAGAGATTGCCTTGAGCGATACGACTGCCATTTGTACTCTTATGTTTAATATTAGTTTAGTTTCAGATATATTTGGTGTGCAAAAAGAATAAAAATAGAATAGAAAATAAATAAATGTTATATTTTTTTCAACCCCTATAAATTCATATACATTAGTACGATGCGCAAGGTTTTAATCCGTGTAATACAAAGCGTGTACCGCGTAATGATTAAAACCTTCGTCTGACGGATGTAATCTCCCAACGCCTCAACTTTACGCATTTATTAAATTGCCTTCATTTAAACGTGAATTATGTTGTTAAATCACTTTTGGTTATTTTTGGGGTTTATTTAGTTGCCGTGTTAGGCGGGAATTTGGCACCGACCGTGCTAATGTTAATTTTATGTTAAAAAAGATAAAAATAAATTTCATTTAATTGCTAAAAAATTTGTTAGGAAAAGAGGTGAGTAGTCATGTAGCACAGTGTCGGACGCCTGTTTACAAGGTGGATGGATGACCTGGCTAAGGTTGCAGGAAGTCGCTGGATGCAGACCACTTTCAACAGGACAATGTGGAGATCCTTGGGGCAACCTTGGGGATCCTTGGGTCTATGTTCAGCAGTGGACTTCCTGTTTTCTAGATAAAGCGGATACACAAAGCCGATAGCTAGTAATAACTAACGACACTTCTCTCTAACAATCTCGCTTTGAAGTTCAAACATGAGGTGTACAGGTATTGGTCGGAGACATGATAATTGGCAGGTTCCGTATGCAATCGATACGGGGCGTTCCCGGGGAGAGACCGGGATACTCTATGGCATGGATTTCATTAACATGCGGTTTGGTTATTGCATTGGGCTTTCCAAATATATGAATAATTATTTTCCACATTTACACAACCTGGCACACCAAGGTATTATCATTATTAACTAAAATTAAATTTTGCTGCGTTCAAATATAATTCTAGACATTTAGCAAAATACCCAAATTCTAACATGACTACAACATATTTAAAAACGCCAAAGGGTTACATTTTATTGCAAAGCGTCCGGGGAACGTGACCAAGTCGCCGTCGCAGCATCACTTATCTCAACATCCCAATCTCCAATTATTGCGAGATGCTAATCTCTTGGACGTGGAGACGTCACCGATTTACATTTATCGTGTTTTTATTATTTATTTTCATTTATTTATTCCAAGTAGATTATAGATAAAGCTTGTAGAAAATCGCTTGATGCAAGCAGTTTTCAATAAGTAGATATGGAAAATCTAATGAAAAGGTTTATTTAGCAGCAGAGTTTCTGTTTTTGATATTTATTTTGTAAATATGAATGGAGAAGCATTTATCAATATGATTTATATGAAAGATTAAGGTTTTATATACACTGACATGGCAATATAATGCATTATGATGATTTGTATCTGCAAAGTTTTTCCTGATAGAGCAATGAAATTATCTTTATATTAGTTTTCACGAAAACCGAGATACACTAGCTGATGACGTTACACTGGAATGGTAGCATTTTGGTAGGTTTGATTACGAGTATATTCAAGCAGATAGAAATATGACTCCAAAAAAATATCTAAACAACATGTACCAAACTTTCTACATTTACACATATATTATAAACAACAAAACCCGAGAGTACAGCTCAAACAAAAACAAAAACCAATAATTTTGATAAATTTGGTAACATACAGTTTATAGGCAGGTGGCGGCTATTAGGCTGTTTATGGGTAATAACGCGGCCGACGTTATAATTCCGTTGCGTTTGCTACGTGAAAACAAAAATAAATCATTGCGTCGATAGCGCGGGGAGATTGGGGGCCTAGGTGCTTGTGTTGCGGGAGTAAATGGAAATAAGACAAAGTTCAGAACGGACGGTAAAAGTCGGTAGATAAGCCTATTAATATTTATTTCTGTTACAATCGGTTGCAAGCCTAGTTAGACTATAAATCTAGTTAATAGAACATCTTTCTTCTAAAATTATTCACATTTGGTGAAACAATAACGCTGTAACATTAGGTAGATTAGTGAAGTGACAGTAACTTTGTGAAAAATAATAACGACAAAACGTGGCAGATTCGTACTGGTGGTACAAAATTTAAGGAAATTATTGGTATACTTATACACCTTTTACTCATTTAGTATTAGTACAAATTTATTTTCTCATTTCTACCTTACATAATAAAGATTATTATTCATCATCCAAAAAATATAACCAGACATTTCATAAACCACCTGTATGTTTCACATCACCGCAACACCGAGTAGGCGTCATCAATAACGCGTGTGTGTTGCAAAACAATAAGCACTTGTTACGTGTGATTATTGGAGCGTAATGCTTTTTATTTCGCGTTCTCTCATTTATTTTCAGAGTTCTGCGAATCATGTTTAGAAACGAAAATGTTGGAAAGAAATGTTTTTATTATGTATTAAAAAGGGGGTTTTATTTGGTATATTTATAACCGGCAATGATGAGAGCTAATCACACTAGGCCAGCGTGGTGGACTATATGCCCTAACCATTCTCCATCTTACTCTCAATTGTAGAGAACGCCAGAAGAATAACAGTTGCAGTACAATCTAGTAATAGTCTAGTGAAAGTAAAAGTAGTAAAACTTGTTTAAATTTATGAACAAATCCGATAGATGGCGTTGAAAAAAATCGCCTATCGCCTATTGTAATACAAAAAATGTTTAGGTCGTCTACGGTCTGCAGTCGCCAAAAGCGCTGTTGACAAAATATTATCTATTTCTCCCGCCAAACAGCAAAGTAAATGCACTGTTGTGTTTTGGGCTTGAAAGATATTTGTATCTGTATCAGCCCATATGGGACGTATACTGCAGGGCACGGGCCTACTCTACAATCGAGAATACGATTGAGAGTGGTTAGGCCATATAGTCCACCATGCTGGCCTAGTGCGGGTTGGCGGAAAAAAGAAAGAAAGAAAGATATTTAGCCAGAGTAATTACTGAACATATTGAGACTTAACATTTGATGTCTCAAGACGGCGAGCGCAGTGGAATGCCAAACATTGCTTTGTAATTCAAGGTGTTGCTTGGTTTTGATACTGTTCATAAGCCTGCGCATCGCTTACCATCAGACGAACGGCATGCTCATCTTGCAAACAATTACAATTTAAAAAAACTCAAATAATTCAATCAGACGTCGTTTAGTTAATTTTAATCGTCGTCAAAGTGTACGTTTATTTAATTTTATTTCTAATTGCTTGCGAGATTCTTACTCCGCCAATAAGTTGCCAAGTTGGAGTTAAGCGAGGGATAATTGTTTTAAAAATACTCCGGCCGGAGTTTTTGATCCGTGTATGAAGCCATTAGCTCGAGTAATTTCGTTATGTATTTTGTGTAGTTTGTTTTTAATGTTTAATGTGTCGAGATAGCAACGTAATTATAGACATATTATAAAAAGATTTTCCAAAAGATTGTGTTTTTGATTCGAAGTCATCTGTTAGTTCTGTTGACTATTTTTTCAGGAAAAAAAAAATAATGTCATTTTTTTAATATTACAATGAATGTCTAGACAAACGTGGCATCGCCTGATGGTAAGCGATAAGACCGCTCATGAAACAGTAGCAAAACCAAGAAATATTAGAATTACAAGGCATGCTTGGCATTTCATTGCGCTCACCATCATATAGGATATTAAGTCTCAATAGGTTCAGTAGTTACACTGACTACAATGTCCTTCAAACTGGAAGATAACAATGCATTTGCATTGCTGTTTGGCGGGAGAAATAGACACAGCGGTGGTGGCCTCGCACATATGAGAGATCTACCACCAATAAATTAATAACATTTAGCACATAGCTATTGTATTTTAAATTCCCATCCAGAGCACGAGTAGTCAAATTTAAAAGTCACAAAGTATTTAAAATGTACCTGAAATATCCCTTGAGCCTATAAAAATAATTAAATAATCCCCGAGCGAAACAAAAGAGTCGCAGTGATTCCATTATATCATTTTTTGCGAGGGACATGCGCTTGTATGCCACAGAAAAATGTGTAGAGATAGATCAGTGTTGTAAATTGTTCTGACGATTTTTTGTGAAGTGTAATCTGTATCAGCCCATATACATCCCACTGCAGGGCACGGGCCTCCTCTACAATCGAGAGTACGATTGAGAGTGGTTAGGCCATATAGTCCACCACGCTGGCCTAGTGCGGGTTGGCGGACTTACATACCATAGAAATTCTTATAAATCGCTATGGTATGCAGGTTTCCTCACGATGTTTTCCTTCACCGTTTTAGTGCGTGGTGATTGACTATCAATACACACATGACTCCGAAAAGTCAGAGGTGTGCCCTGGGATTCGAACCCGCGACCACCGTGAACATGTTGGCAGTCGCGTCTAGTCCGTTTAACAACAGGCCACCACGCACTATGTGAAGTGTAATATTAAGTCATTTGTGTCACGTCAGATTAAGGAATTTGTTTCCGATATCGTGATAGGCTCGCCCCCTATCACATTATGGAATGGAAACTATAAGGTAGAATGTGGGTGTCCTACTATCATCTCTGCCTACCGTTTTTGGAAACATGCGTGAGTTTATGTATGTATGTAGACTAATTATGTATGCCATAAATACCTGGAGATAGACAGAACGTACTGAGTGACGAAGATTTAGACTATAGACATCTTGTGATTTATAATACAAATATTAACATATTCAACACTGAAATATTTTATCAACATCAAAAACGATCATTGACTTCGTTTTGCCTCACACGAAAGGACATCGAGACCAACAATAAAAAATATAAAAAAGAAACAACCAATAATGCCAAACAAATTCACATACACCTCATTAAATAAACGTAAACACAGCGTATTTATAACTCTGACCATCTGTATGCATTATTCGCAAGGCCGCACGGACCGGTAATAAAGAAAATTTTAGCGATAAAGCAAAGATATGGGCCTCGAGGGACCGACCACTCATTAATGACTGAACCTTTTGTGGCGAAATTAATATGTGGCTGTGGTTCCTTCATTATCAATAGTTACGCTTTTGTAAATTAAATACGGGTATTTTTGGTGTGGGGCGTGGTACGTTGATGGAGTAAAGGTTAGTTTTGTTTATATGCATATTGAGTTTGTAGTACTATGTTTAATGTGACTTGGACAACTATATAATTATGTGTGTATATTATTTTATTTTGTCATATTTATGTTATACTATTTTTTTATTTTGTACAATAATTCAGAATCAATACTAAGGGATAACGGCAATATCCATAATTGAATTTATTTTTAACAAATAACTTCATGCAAAAAAATCACACTCATTTTTTGATTGAAGGTATCCATCATAATCACAAAATTAGTATGCATCGCGTCATGTATTTTTAAAAAACAATGAAATGCATATTGTATGTTTTCCGTACTACCATTTCAGCTTTGAAACCTAAATTCAGTAGACGAATTTCAGCCTTTACCAGAGATATTCACGTAACCCAGTCTATACAAATTTGTATAGTCATCCTGCGTTGATATTCCGAGCGCTTCTGAACTGTGCAAGTGTGTTATTGGCTCCGCGTAACTTTGCCTTAAATATTGAACTAACAGATTAGTTCCTGTGAACGTTTTGGTGTTTGAAGACTCCCGTTCAATTCCCGGTGTGGCAAATATTTGTCTGAAGCCAGGTGTTTGTTGTACTTCCTGTGATTTTGAAGCTTAGTTGTGATTTTGTTTCCTGTAATTTATGTTAGGTAAAAATCTGTGAAATGACAAAAGTTTCTATTCATCATCATCATCATCATATCAGCCACAGGAAGTCCACTGCTGAATATAGGCCTCCCCCAAGGATCTCCACAATGACCTGTTGGAAGCGGCCTGCATCCAGCGACTTCCTGCAACCTTAGTCAGATCGTCCGTCCACCTTGTAGGCGGGCGTCCGACATTTCGCTTGCCTGTACGTGGCCTCCACTCGAGAACCTTTCGGCCCCAACGGCCATCGGTTCTACGAGCTATGTGCCCGGCCCACTGCCACTTCAACTTGCCAATCCTATGGGCTATGTCGGTAACCTTGGTTCTCCTACGGATCTCCTCATTTCTGATTCGATCTCGTAGGGAAACTCCGAGCATAGCCCGCTCCATGGCTCGTTGAGTGACTTTGAGCCTTTTAATGAGGCCCACAGTGAGAGGCCACGTCTCGGTGCCGTATGTCATCACTGGTAACACACAACTATCGAAGACTTTCGATTTTAGGCACTGAGGTATTTTGGACGAGAAGACGTCGCGAAGTTTCCCGAACGCTGCCCAACCGAGTTGGATTCGACGATTGACGTCTCTCCCGAAGTTGGACCTGCCTAACCGGACCACTTGTCCTAAATAGACATATTCGTCTACAACTTCGAGAGTCGAGCCCCCAACTCCAATGGGGAAAAGTTTCTATTGATGATTTTTTATTGCTATGAATGGCGCGACGAGCACGACGTTCGCCTGATGGTTAGCGATGCCACCGCTCATGAACAAAAAAAACAAAACCTTGAATAACAAAGCAATGCTTGGTATTCCACTGCGCTCGCCATCCTGAGACATAAGTCTCAATATGTCCAGTAGTTTCTCTGGCTATAATGTCCTTCAAATTAAATCAAATGAATTTTATTTTAAAAATACTTAGGTTGGGTATAACTTTAGTAGTGGACTTGCTAAATTTTGTGACTAGATATGATAATAACCTCTAAGTCGAATAATCATACCTTTATAAGTAACTGTTATTCAATTAAAAATTCATAGCGTGTCACCAACTTAAATAAGTGTCGAATTGGTTTTTAACGTCCTTATTCCGAGCACCGCTGTCGATAAAGTGATACACATACACGTCAAAGTTTACTACATCACGTTTGAGACAATAAATACTTCCTATCGATCGTACATCGTAAACGTCAACGCGAAACTGCCGCGACCCTATTCTGTGCGTTACGATAAGAGTTAATAACACAGGTGAATTTAAAAATGTCTGCGAGCTTAAAAAAGTCTGCTACGAATAGGTCATAGAATAACATTTTCGACAAGGCATTTCGGTGGAGTTTGTAGAACTAAAACGTATGATGATTAAAAATCTCTTCAAACAGTTTAAACCGCCAGACAGTAGTGCAAACACAGTCTTGTGCTCCGGTTTCAAGGATAGGAATTGTGGCCAAAGTAACTGCTGGACATATTGAGACTTAACAGCTTACGTCGGCAAGCATCGTGGAATGCCAAGCATTGCTACTGTCTATAGGCGGTTGTATCGCTTATCATCAGGCAAATTGTAATTTTTCAGCCGCGCCGTCTTAAACTATGTCCATAGACTTTAATTTATATCAACAAGATAGAAGTTATGTATAATATTTATTTGCTATATCCCGAACATATGATATAGCCTTGCGCGTATATTTCCAGCCATATTGCCAATGTCCATTATCTTTCCATTCACAGCAACACGATAGAAATTAGCAATGCTATTCTCGTAATATGACGATGGGTCGGCTCGTACTAAACTGTTGCAGCGCCTATAACTCCTATCATTTTATTTCAATCGCTTGTTATTTTATTGCACTGTTGGTTGTCGCGATTAAATCGCCGGATTAACACGTTTGCGTTTTGTTGTTGTATTGTAATAGAAAAGTTTGCAATGATTCAGAATGTAAATTATTCATTATTTTTGTTTTGGTGCTAATAATTGAAATATTATTTACCGATTTGAATGCGGATTTGGTTTAATTTTTACATTTTTCACTTTCCGACGTTACGATTACTTTGCAGCATTCGTGGTCACGGGGCGGACTAAAATGGGATTAAAATTACGCATGTTTTAGCGGTGGTGGTACTTTCATGGTGACGATAATTTTGTAGATATGTAAGTATAATTTGAATAAAAATAAGATATATTTTAATCATATAAAATGATACATACATATAAAATGACTACCATACTTACTTTGTATTAGTGTAAAACACCTCAAGAAGAAAAGAAAGATATCATCAACAATTCACAAAATTCCAAAAGGCCCATACGTCCTGATTCTGAACAATAATAGAATACTATCCTAACGGTCGCATAGTTAACTCGGACCTTTGAATAACAAACAACTCTCTGATGAGCCATTAATGGCGTCTAACGATCAATCCGCCGCCAATAACCATTAATTACGCAAGTCGTGCAATTGGCAAGTACAGAATGGGCCATGATGTACGGTGTAGGAAGCCATTGGATTAGAAAAAAGCAAACGAGACGGCAAGTTATTGAATGGGCCGGCATAATTGTGTCAGATGGGAGAGGTTCAACCTCTCCGTCTCTCTCATCTGTCGTTGTCCGTTTGATGGAAATGTCTGCATTAGGTGTAAAATGTAGTGGAAATACAAGAGATAAATTTCTTTATGTTATTTTAAATTAAATCTTTGCAATGGTATTTTTGTGACAAAAACGGTATGAAAATGAGTGGTTTAATATTAACTTAGCTTTAAAAAAGTTTACGACAGTTATGACTCTTCTTTCATTGTGTATTTTTTATTGATTAATTTATATTCAGGAAATACAATTTAACACCGAATATTATGTAAATTTTTATCACTTCAAATATATAAAAACAACACAAAAATCCTCATCAAAAGTCACCCACAAAACCAACACAAACATAAAAGCCAACACGCCACTCATTTCTCCGCGTCAAAAACTTTTGTCTAAAGTTCAAAAAATATTGCAACCTACCCGCAATGAAACCCAATGAAAAAGAGAGATAGATAATGGCCCATCTACACTTTGGCGCGCGGGTGCGAGGGGGAGGGGTATAGTTTACGACCGGTCGTAAATCACTTCACGAGTTTGTATCGGTAGCGCCGGCCTTTCAGAATAAGCCCGCGGCTCGCTTCTTAATAATTCATGCGTTCTTGTGGCCTTTAGAAGCGTCGCAGTTAGCTTATTGCTGTATAGATAGGTACTGATCGTGATTTTGGTTTGATGAAATTTTAAGCTTTTAATAATGCACATATGTACCATGTTGTCCTCGACATGAAACTTAACATTTAGTTATGTAATTTGGGATGATTTCATCGGAAATCAAAAGCGTGGTTTTGATAACTTAAAGTGGTATGTGGTACTGAAATAACGTATGTAAAATTTTTTGACACATAACGTGTGAAAAATCAAAGTCTTTCCGTATTTCAAACAGCAGGGAATGTCTTCCATTTATTGTAAATTTTCCTGAGACTTGAAAATCTAGTTTAAGCATTTATATGGACCATTAGTCCTCCAATATATATTTTGATTAGTGCGATGAATGGCGTGACGACTATGCCATTCGCATGATGGTAAGCGATACGACGACATAGTCAGTAGCATCATAATTAATTACAAAGAAATGCTAGGCATTCCACTGCGCTCGCCATCTTGAGACAAGATGTTAAGTCTCAATAAGTGCAGTAGTTACTCTGGCTACAGTATCCTTCAAATCCTTTTATAATAAAGGTGTAGTACACAACTTTGAAAGTACACACAGATCTATTTAACTTCCAAATTGTGAATACGGGAGTAATCGAAAAAAAATGTTGAAAATTTGCTACACAAAATAACTGGTATTAGGAGGGGAGAATGGGGACCACCTTTGTCCGCGCTCGGAGCTCCACTGTGAAACTTTCAGAATTACATTTCGGTGTCATTGAGTCTATTCCGGGGCGCTGCAGGCGACCGTTTTTTTTTACTTTTTCCTAGTCATATGATGAGTTTTGGACCTCGTGTGGACTGGGGTGGATGCAGTTTGGTGGGTGTGTGTGTGTGTGAGAACAGGTTGGTCTAGGGTTCTATTTTCGGGACTCTGCAACTATTTTTTATTAGTTGTGCGAATAGGTTTTACATGCACGGGGAAAATTGAGTATCTAAGTTAAGTAATAGTTTTATTTTGAATTAAATATATCGCACACCTAGATCTAAACTGGGACAACTCAAAAAACACGATTTTTCAGGAGACGAAAAAAACGCGTTACTGCATTTTTTGTTAGGGAAGTTATAAAACTCAATTTTATTTCAGATTATACATAGGTCATAAAATGTCATTGTATATAAATTAGGTGTAATAATCAATAATTATTATTATAATCGCTATTTTTCGACTTGTTACACTTTAGGGCTGTGAATGTATAAAATAATTAAACTCTATTTAGACTTATACCAGTTTTATTTGACCACTTTGAGTTGAACTTATATCAGACGAAAAAAAATATATAATTCTTCAACCAAAACTATGATAAACAGGTGATGAATCATCATTAAACATCAATATGAACCATAATACAACAAATTAAAAAGCAATGAGTTATTAAACATATCTATCTCTATTATCACTTCTATAATTTTGGGTACCAGTAAATCTGTATTTCAGTTTGATTTCATTACCATGTCTGACGATGTACTTTCTCTGTCTTTATAAATTACCGAAGCTCCAATATGCGTCAAATATTTTTTGTCTTGCTTCATCTTAAATTTTGTATGACATTGTTGCCTACATTTTGCCGCATCCTGTGCGATTTTTTTCTTGCACCAAAGTTTTTGAGTTTTAGACAAAGATTGATAAACCTTACCAAAATTCCTTAGCCCTTTTCAAATATTAGCTTTCCATATGGTTTCCTTTCTTTTATTTATTTATTTATATATGCATTATTGTACTTCAAAATGAAAGACGCATACAAAATACTTAAAAACTAAAGTCATGGTTACAATAGGCGGCCTTATCGCTAGCTGCGATCTCTTCCAGGCAACCTTTGGATGGACTGGATTATTGTGAAATTGAAATATAGGGTCTTTAATCTTTTCCTCTTCTTTCCTTTTTTAACTCGTCATTAGGTTGATATTCATTAATTAGATTTTGTGTAACCGAATCGGTCTCAGATCTAGTTTCTGTTTCGGAATCAGAGCTATTACTAGAGCTACTGCTAGAATTCTAGATATTGGACGTATTATCACTTGGAGAAGATGTGTCAGGAATTACTTTAGGGGGCAGCTTCTTTTTCTTTTGCGAACATAGCTTAGACCTGTATCAGACTCATCGATAACGCTTGCTTCGTTGATGAAACAAAAGATCTTTATTGATTTGCTGACTATGACAGGGTTCGATCAGCACAGCAGTGTGTAATGGGACATTTTCTTAATTTGACTTGTTTTCATTAACTGTTAATGGCTCTCCCTATATCGGTCCTTTATAATATTGAAAAGAAAACGGCTTCGCTTCATTTTTCCCTAAAAACAAATGGTTCGTTACTGTAAGATTTACTGATCCAGCAATAATGAGACAATTCAAAAAATCGCCTTTAAAACAAAGCGGTAGATAGTTAGCTTAAAAACAGTTACATTTAGAAACAGCGCTTCAGCATCGCATACTATTTTTAACCGAAACATCGAAATAATGCCACATTTTATAGAGAAAAATATTGTAATAAATTTAGTTCAACAAAAGGAGGTTAACAAGAAATTTACATATTGGTCTATCAAAATAAAGTTAAGTCAAAATAGTTACAAAATATTAAGGTCTCTTATCAAACAAAACTGGAACAAGTCGAGGTAATGTGTCAGAATAAATCACAAATACTGTAACAACTCAAATTAAATAATTTATACTTTCTCATCAAAACTGTAACAATTCAAATTGTCCGCGTTTTCACTTGAGTTGATACGTGAACACGTTAGACTAGTGAACGTCAACTAATAATATACTTGCTTAAGCGGGAGGGTTACACAGCGTGATGATTTAACAAAACAGAGTTAATTGCATCTAGCGACGAATCTATTAAGCTTTTTTTGTATCTGTTAAGACGGCCCGGTGCGTAAAATCGCCGAGAATTCGAATACAGGTATAACTCAAAATTCAAAATTTTTGAGTTGTCCCACTTTAGATCTAGGTGTGCGATATGTTTTCTTAAAATATATTAAATTAAGGTAAATTTTCAAATATAAATTAAATAAAAGTGAAGATTTACATCAATACAATTTAAATATCAATTGAAAAGACAACTCAAAAACATTTACTGCCACAGTGAAACAGCACATTAAGTAAATCACTTAAAGGGCGTAACTCCTCACCGAAGTGCTTATTAAATTTTTCAAAACCTATCCTTATTGGTACTTTTTTACACTAAACAATAAATCCACATACATCCGACTTTACAGAAATGATTGGGTCCTTCCAATAGCCAGATATTCGCCATGCTGGTCAGAACTTTGAAACGCGAAAAAATATAAAAAATTCAAAATGTTATTCACCGTACCAGCGTAAACTTTGCCGGTATACTTTTTTCAAGGGAAATAACTGAACGTTGCGCTTTTAACCTGATGTCCCGGGCAACTTTATAAAATATCCCAACTTGTTTTAATTTATTTTTTTCATCAACCTGTATCAATTTCGTTTGAGGAATGTTGTTGGGTAGTTGTATCTTTAGTTATTAGTTCATTTTGTAATTGATATTTTTTCGCTTTATTTATTTTAATGGGCGGTGGCCTGTTGGTAAACAGACAAGCTAGTATATAATTTTATAATATTACATGATAGAATATTGTCAATTAATTGAACATGAAAGTCAACATTGAAGTTTTAATATCTAGTGAATTGTCCACTAGAAGCCCGACATTGAGAGGCAAACATTACGTAGAGTAAAAATGTCAATATAGGTGTTATTTTCTTTAATATTATTTCTGTTTGTAGCTAGACTACTTTTTATGAAGACAAATGTTCGCTATGTAGCTTGACTAACGCTAATAGCTAAACTATTCAGACTTTCCACCACAGACCTGCACTTCGCTAACACCAAAATTAATTATACAAACGGAGCGAATGTGGCGACATTTTTTCGCAGTATCGGTTTCATTACGCCGGATGTCCGCTGTTATTTATCGGGGGCGGGGGTCACTCGCAACAACCCCCAGCGATCCTACGGCGCGGCGTGCCGCGTACTCAGTACAGTGGACGGACTCAGGGTTAGGTAGGGGGTTAAAAAATAAAATATAAAATTTAGCTAAGGATATATTTTTAAAATGTTAGGGACATAAATGTAGGAATGATATAGTTCATTTTATGATTATTTATTGTGAATAAAAAACGTAAGTTATTGTAAGTAAAAAAAAAACTAATTATGATACGCCTCCAAAAGTACAATAGTATAAGATTTTCTAGTGTCTGTAAAGTCCGCCAATCCGCACTAGGATTGCGTTCTAACTGCGCGACTTTAATTTAAAATCTCTCAATCGAACTCTGTTGTATAAAGCTGGGCATGGGGCCCAGAAGTGGGCAATTATGGGCTGATACTTTTTTAAATTTACATAATATGAAGCTGACTAAAATAAGTGTGGGGATTTGGAAGTCGGCAGCCGGTGTCGACTTTAAACGAGTCGACGGCGTGAGAGCGCAGGTGCTTGCTCTAATAAGTTTTCAACTTTGGATATTTTTAATATATTATTGGTATAAAATATCATTTTAGATTATGTATTCGCGTTATTGACTTTCGGGTTTCTAACAGTGTTCTTCTTAACTTTGCCTTAAATCCCCAATTGTTTTTAGCAGGAAAATTATAACTGTCAGCTTAACATCAAACCTTTTGGTATTTTTACCAGTTTCATGAAAAACATGGTTTACAAAACTTATAAAACCCACATTTCAATTGCTTTATCTGGGAAGGGTTATTTTTTGTCATTGCTATGAATGGCTAGACGAGCAGGCCAATCGCCTGATGGTTAGCGAGATAACCGTTCATGGACAGTAGCAAAACCAAATATGTGCTTGCCATCATGAGACATAAAATGTCTTAATATATCCAGTAGTTACTCTGGCTTCAATGTATCACAAGCCGGAAAACAACAGTGCATTTACACTGCTGTTTAACAGGAGAAATAGACATAGACCCATACCCAATAGACATATACCCAAGCGGTCTCTCCCATATAAGAGACAACACCAGTGAATAGAATGTGATATTTTCACACAGAGTTTAATTAGCGTGGGGCGGTTCCTTATTTATCAGAGGCTGGGGCCAGTTCGTTTTAGTACAGATCTATTTGCCACGCCCTTACCGCGTACTAGCATTTGACCGGACGCATTCCCCATTAAAAGCAGGAGGTAAAATATTTAAGACCGGTGAGGGTTCTGGAACGTGTATGTATTGCAATAATTTAAAATTATCATGATTTTCATTATACATGTTTTGCTGATTAAGGCCTACCTTAATATAATTATAAATGTACTTGGGATATTGATATTAAGAATATCAAAATTGCTTAGTATATATTTCTTAGGGACTGTAATTTATGGTCTACGGAGGTTTCTATTATGGGCACCTATTCCATTAGTTTATACATTTTTATTCCAGCGGCAAGTACATTTGAATAAACTTAATTTTTTTAAATGTAAATTTTTTTTAACACAATTTCTGTCCAATTTGCCAGTGGGCCTCTAACCACTAGTGTGTCACAATGCGCGCCTGTCTAGTTAGGTTAATTATGGAAGTGATTAGTACAAGCCGTTCGGATCAGACGAGAGACGAGACGAAAGTAGCGGGGAGGGGCGAGAGGTATTAGGGAGGGAGGGGGGGGGGATTATATTAATCGCCGCTGTGTGTTCCTGCGAATACGCATTTGTAGACCATTTGTTGGCACGGGTTGTTGTTATCACCTCATTTTTAGGCAAGATTAGTAATTTCTACATGGATAGATAGAAAAATCTATCCAACCTTATCCCAGCTCATTTGTTCATGTGTTATTTCTTATTGTGTATATTACGGTTACTGATTAGTTATCATCATCTTGTTCTGTATCAGCCCATATACGTCCCACTGCAGGGCACGGGCCTACTCTACAATTGGGAATGCGATTGAGAGTGGTTAGGCCATATAGTCCACCACGCTGGCTTAGTGCGGGTTGGCGGACTTACATACCATAGAAATTCTTATGAATCGCTATGGTATGCAGGTTTCCTCGCGATTTTTTCCTTCACCGTTTTAGGTGCGTGGTGATTGATTATCAATACACACATGACTCCGAAAAGTCAGAGGTGTGCCCTGGGATTCGAACCCGCGACCACCCTGAACATGTGGGCAGCCGCGTCTAGTCCGTTTACCAACAGGCCACCACGCACTTATCTTGTTAGCACGCACGCATCTTGTTAGTGGATGATGGATTACTATGGATTGATAATGTCAAATTATACGTAGGTACTTTGTTTCATAAAAGTTTACACTTTTACAAAAATTATATATGCAAGCCTATGTTCATGAGAGGACTTTCTGTGGCTGAAGAGAGGCAGAGATAGAGATACAATCAACCGTATCTGCATATTTATAAGTCAAATTCTCATAATTGTATAAACCGTTCTGGGCATAAAACCCAGGACTTCACGCCTCCCAGCCTAAACCACTACACCTTAAAACTTTAACAAACAAACAAACGCCCAAAGTAGCTTGTACCAACAATGAAACATATCACTCAAGTCGAAAAACTCCGCGACGCTTAATAAAAAACTTGCACGTCAGTTTATAAGGGAGCTGTTTTGTGAACAAGTGTTTAAATATTCAGACAATTGTGTCGGTGTATGTACTGTGGGTACAATTGTCGAGTTCTGACCGCTATTGTTGAGAAACGCTTTTTGGTGTGTCAAAAACATTTTGGGAATTGCGAAAACATTTTAATGTATAAAGTTGCTTCGTTAGGCTTATTGCTTGAGGTGTAATGTGTGATTCAATTTCTAGTCATTAGCAATCTAGATTTTTGCCTGGCATGTCGATGGGCCTATGTTCAACTTTGTGTGGTTATGGAAAGAGAGAGAGATAGGCCCTTTGGCATGGAAATTAGCTTGACGAACTGTTGCATTTGTGGTACATTTAATTACTCCTTCGGCATTTAATCTAAGGTGTTGAGTTTTGCAAATACACACCCAACAGGCACCTACATAGTCCAGACCTCACACTAAGATCGAGTCTTTTATTGTGTATCAGAAAATACGAGAGATTTTTCGGTGTCACAAACACCCAGACCCGAAACGAATATCTATGGATCACACAAACATTTGTTTCGGTGCTGGGATCGAACCCGTGGCCTCTCATACCACAGTCGGCGACTAACGAACTGCGTCTCGGAGGCAAATGGGCAACATAAGTGATTTAACTTAAAGTTATAAAAGATACATAAGGTGCTAGGTCTCTCATATGTGAGAGGCCGCCTGGGTAGGCACCACCGCAATGTCTATTTCTCCCACCAAGCAATAGTGCAAATGCACTGCTATATTTTGGTTTGAAGGAGATTTTAGGCTAGAGTAACCACTGGATATATTGAGACATAACACCTTTTGTCTCACGATGCCGAGCGCAGTGGAATGCCAAGCATTGCTTTGTAATTCAAGGTGTTGTTTGGTTTTGCTACTGTTCATGAGCGGTCCTTTCACTTACCATCAGCCAAACGGCATGCTCGACTCGTAATTAATTACAATAACAAAAAATTGTAGCCATTAATAATAATATTTCGAATTATACACTAACAGTTAATTAATCTATCTTCCTCATTTCACGCTAAAATAAGCACAAATACGCAATCTCGTGATAGTTTTGTGTAACAAGAATAAGTTTTCATGAGTTATTAATTCGCTTGGACATTGACTGATGTCCATAACAGTTACTTGTTAATGAAATATTTCCTTTCATTCACATCACATCTGATTGTTGTGTCTGTATGTTGTTTTTCTTTTTTATTGCTGTGAACAGCATGCCGTTCGCCTGATGGTAAGCGATAAGACTGCTCATGAACAGTAGCAAAACCAAACAGCACCTTGACTAACACTGCGACTCTTGACGACTTAACGACACTGCGCTCCCCATCCGGAGACATAAGGTGTTATGTTTCAATATGTTCAGTAGTTACTCTGGCTACAATGTCCTTCAAACCGAAAAACAGTGCATTTACACTGCTGTTTGACGCGAGAAATGTGCACACGAACATTTATTAGGCAGGCTATGGTATTACGGGTTAAATTATACTTTTATTTTATTTTACCAGCCCATATACAATATTCCCACTGCAAGGCATGTGCCTTCTCTACAATCGAGAATATGATTCCACTGGCCTAGTGTGGATTGGCGGACATTATATGGTAAGAAATGTTTATAAATCGCTATGGTATGCAGGTTTCCTTATAGTCCTCCTCCTTCACCCTTATAGTGCGTGATGATTGACTATCAATACACACATGACTCCGAAAAGTCAGAGGTCTGGGATTTGAACCCTCGACCACCAAACATGTTGGCAGCACCGTCTGGTCCGTTTACCAACAGATCACAAGCACTCTGTATGTAAACAATACCCCAAAATAAGCACAAAATACACGATATTTTCGCGCTTCCGGCCGCAGTTAATTAATTTATTTGCTCAATATTAGCGCTTTGTACAAGCAATAATTCAAACGTTAAGCGATTGTTAAACACAACAATGCGAATTAATGTTTTATATTAATTAAATGGCGGTTTTATACTATTTCGAAATTGTCGATTAGGTAATATTATATTTACTAGGGAGTGATTTTTGATTTTAAATTTTGGGACATTGTTCTATTTCCACAGTAGATATTATTGATTGATTTAGTTTCGTATTAAAGAAATAATTTCTCTTTTTTTTATTTCAATGAACATCGAGAATAGCATGCCATTTCCTTGTTGTTAAGCGATACAACTCATGGATAAATTCCTCCGGCTACTGTCCTTCTAAATGAAACACAACAGTACACTTACACTGCTGCTTGGCGGGGGAAATAGGCATAGCGAGTCTGGCAGATCTTCATTGGTCTTCATTGGTCAGAATGGGTATGTGTAATGGCTATGTATTTTCTTGCATGTATCATTAAAATGTTAAACATGAACATCCCTAATACAAGCGGAGATGGCGTGCGAGCATCGCATGTGTTCAGTCGCGTCCGCATTAATAAGCGGTTTGATAAATGTAACAAGTTTGTGATGCCGTGCCTTGCCGAGTACGTACATTACACGATGCATCATCTATATAATGGTTGAGTACTTGCTCATGTCATAAACTAGTATTGAAAGGATATGTGTGAGAAACAGGGGGGTTGGTTCGGATGTTCGACGTCCGGAGTAATATATATGATTTCTACTTCTAAAAATTAATACTATTCTCTATTATACTTATCATTTTCTCCGAACTTAGTCTATAGTTGCGACGCGCGATATAGGTGCGGTTTCAAACAGGCCAATATTACTTTGTCAACTTTGCAAGTAAGTATAAATAATTGGGCCATTGTACTCATTATCAAGATCATTGTAGTCACAACAATGGCAGTTCAACTTAGTATCGACTTCTTAAAAAAAACTACGACATTAAAGCCCAAAATCGTCTAGCAAACGTATTTATTTTTCAATAAAAACACGCAGTTAACAGCACTCGACAGCCGATACTGGCAATCTACGCGCTGCGTACTCGCTACTGAAAAATATCCTTTTGTACTGCATACATTCCAATCAGGCTGCACCAATCTACAGCGACCCGCATCAGAGCTACCCGCCTGCTTTTTGAGTATAGTATGTATAGTCGAGGCGGCTCAATTAATGATAGTTCGGGTTCAGTTCGGAGTTGGCATTTTTAGAAAATTATGTTTGAGATTTTTATGGTTGTGATATTACTGGTGGTAGGTCTCTCATATGAGAGAGGTCGCCTGGGTAGGTACGACTCGAATGCCGTGTAATGCAAAGACAATACCTTCGATAGTTGAAATAGATTTATGAACCGACGATGAATAAAGCCCACTATCAATAAATAATTATTTATTTATTTTTGTCCCACAGCCAAGACAGGGACTCCTCAAATAAAATATTTTGCAGAACACTATTTTGATACGTCCAAACCAAGATTTTTATCAAAGCATGTATATTTAGCACCTACAAACTAAACCTCGTAAATAATACACGTTATTCTATGTTTTCTATGGAGTTAATACTAAATAAGTACTAATACCAAATAGCCAAATCTCTTCAGATTTGTACGGACGAACAGTCGATCGCCACATTGCAATGGTGAGGTTCACAAATTAATGTTTCTTTCCGATCTTGGATTTGTGAAGTTAAGATTTTTCGTAATTTCTGACATGCTCATATCTTAATGTGGCCGGGTCAAAACTATGTGTAATTCGTTATGTTTATTCACAGTAATATAATTTTGTCACGTCTCATAAAAGCGAAACTAACCCTTTCGTGCACCGAACAATAACTAAATAAAATTCCCAAGCGTAAACAAAACCAACGTAAACAAATAAAATTGGCATTTCCGTGTGCATTAAACACGTAAACATTTTCCACTAATACTCGGTACGTGTATTGGCGTCGTCAAAGGGTATTGACAGAAATACCTTGCATATTAAACGTAGGTATGTTTGCTCTGTAATTTCACTTTGATACTCGTGATATTTCCACGTATAACTTATTGAGTGCTTCGTATTTTCAATGTTTGCATACAATATGATATGTTCGCTTGGTTTGGTTTTATTTGCCATTATTGCATTGAATTTATTTGTATAAAGTCTTATTGCAGCGGTCTATTTAGGTCTTAATATTGAGTATTGACTCGGTGGCGTAGTTGTTGGTACGGTTACAAAGGTGAAGTCTAGGGTTTGAATCCGAGGTTGGGCAAAGTGAAATTGGATTTTTAGATTTTTCAGCCCAGACTCAGGAATTTGTGCCCGATATGGCGATAGACGCGCCGCTTATCACATCGTGGGATGGATACAAGGCGATATGTGGGTGTCCTGGCACCTCTGCCTACCCCTTCTAGGAAAAGGCGTGAGTTTATGTATTTATGTAATATTGAGCAAAGCATTTTTCTTCATTGAATTTGACTGGCCTCGTGACGCAGTTTTATACCCGCACTGAGACAAATATTTGTAGGACCCACGGGTATTTATTTCGGGTCTGTGAGACCAAAAAGTCTCTCTTAGTTCCTGAGAACCACGACACAAGACTCGCTCTTAGTGTAGGGTCAGGACTATGTTTATGATTTTTGGGTGTATTTATTATTATTATTTATTATTTTAAGGGTTTAATCCATCAAGCCGAACTAGTGCAGTTGGCGAATGTACTTTAGATGCCATAAAAACTTCTGTAGTATGCAGATTTTCTTATTTAATTTGTTTTACCGTCTTGACAAGCTTTTTAAGTCCAAGTTAAACTTACTATCTATCTAATTAAAAAAGTTCCATTTGACATATCTCAAAATTGTGAAAAAGGGATGATGTCAAATAAATCGGTTAGTACAATATCCGATTATTAACGAGATATCGATACCATTTGTTTGTATTTCTTAATCGATTACACTTTATATTTAACATTATTTCGTTTTTTATGTACATCTTTAACCTAATGAGACATCCACGATTGCATAAGTCACTTTAGTATTCAGGAACAAAAGCAATGATTTCTTTATTACTAGCGACCCGGCCCACTGAGTCGAAATGGCAATTTTTGTGACACGATTTTTTTCGGAATTTCCAATTTATTTTGATGCCAACGGTTCGATATTATCAATCCTTACAATATTCATTCTTTGTACATTTTTGTTTAACCTTATAATTTTGGCTAAAAAAATATGTTAGATTTTTGATGTATGGAACGCACTATAAAACCCTAAATTTCTACGAAATCCTGCTAGATGCTGCGTTGAAACCTTATTTTTCTGAATCTTCGAATATCCATAGCATAGTAGAACAGATTCTACTATGCTACGGATATTCGAACGTCTGTATCGACCTGCAATTTTTTCAGTTATGCAGTTCGAAAGAAAAGATAAAAATCAAAATTTCCTAAAACTCTTTTTACGATTATCTTCAGTAAGTTTGACACAAATAAAATAAATTAATCCAATAAATTAACAAATACCAAGTAAAACTTGTATATGTACCGTGCCAGATTTATAATACGAAGGATACAATTGAAAGCCTTTTTCACTTGCTGATTCTCTTAGGTTTATATATTGTAACTTCAACAAATTTAGGGAAACAAGTAGCGCCAGCGCTTTATCAGCAGTGTATGGAACGACGCTGGCCTAGTGCGGGTTGGCGGACTTACATACCATAGAAATTCTTATAAATCGCTATGGTATGCAGGTTTCCTCACGATGTTTTCCTTCACCGTTTTAGTGCGTGGTGATTGATTATCAATACACACATGACTCCGAAAAGTCAGAGGTCTGCCGTGGGATTCGAACCCACGACCACCGTGAACATGTGGGCAGCCGCGTCTCAGCAGTCCGTTTACCAACAGGCCACCACATACACAAAATTATTGTTAAATTATGAAATTGTTAAATTATTGCCTTTTATTAAAATTATTATTACATTATTTACTGATGGTTGTTCGGTGATAGTATGCTTGTTATTAGCTGATAATTCAGTACTTTTTAAAATTAGAAAAAAACTGGATTAAAATTGCTCGATTATTTCTATATTGTTGCCGATTATGCGTATACAAATCCGTTTGCATAGTCTCAACTCTACACATGGAAGACCTAACGACGTGACTTTGTAATGACGTCTAGTAAACAAGTATGTAATTTAAAATGGTTGTTTTGCTTTATTTATAGGATTTATATTTAAATTTAGTTATTATGGATTGTAAATCCTCTAATAAAATAAGAATAGCTTCATAATTCTATGGTTTTACGGAAAGTTGAAATTGTGTGAGTTACGTCTTCACAAAGTTATTTATGATAAAAGTATGAAATGTCAAATGAGATTTTTGGAATTAGAAATGTATAAACCTTAAAC